>APFE031413228.1:1823-16618 GCA_000404065.3 Pinus taeda | reverse complement strand
TGTGAACAGTATACTGAGAAGAGAATTTGAAGTGTGAAGTTTGGGGTTGCAGGTGCAAATCAAATTCATATCATACTTCAAGGTTGGCCAATGGCGTTCTATGGCTTGAGACTCAAGTATGCCTTGGAAGGTAGCTCGAATTACATAGCATGGAAAGATCACATGGAGGTTGTATGAGAAGACAATGGCTTGAAGGATTTCATTGATCAAGAAATCCCAAAGTTAGCTTCAACTAATGCACAAGAGTTGGTTGAGTGGAAGAAGTGTGTGGTGAAGGTGAGACGAATCATCCTTGAGGGAGTTCGAGACCATATTGTCTTGAGTCTCCATGGGAAGGATACTCCATTTTCAACGTGGAAGACATTGAAAGAACTCTACCAGAACAATAGCGACCAGAGGAAATTGTTGCTCAAGAATAAGCTTCGAAGAATCAAGATGGAGAAGGGTGATACTATTTCCACATATCTGAACAAGCTCACCACATGCAGAGATGAGCTTGGAAGTGTGGGAATAACTACTGCCAATGATGATATGGTGAGCCTCGCTCTCCTTGGCCTTCCAAAGAGTTGGAATAACTACTAGGACTCTGTGAATGGAAGGGAGAAACTACCGGATTGGGAACGACTGTGGTCGGATCTCATGCAGGAGGAGATCAGGAGGAGCACGCGAGATGGTTCTTCATCCAAGGATGATGATGAAGAAAATCTAGCTTTAGCAAGTAAGGCAAGGAAAGGAAAGGGGAAGGCTTCCCATTCCAAATTGAATTCTTCTCATGGAGGGAAGAAGGGTGACAAGTCTAAAGTGAGATGCTTTAATTGTCATGATATGGGACATTATGCGACTAGTTTCCCATCGAAGAAGTCCAAGAAGGGATCCTTGGTAGGATCGGAAGGTGAGGCATTAGCCTTTCAGTTTGAAATGGACTTGATCCTCATCGGATGCATGGTGTCATCGATGATGGGTTTTGTTTGGTATCTTGACAGTGGAGCCTCATTCCACGTGACCGGTGATAATATTTTATTTAGTGCCTTGGAGGAGAAAGACCTCAAGATGCCCATAGAGATGGGTAACGATGGAAAGTATAGTGTTTCAGGAGTGGGCACAATTGCTTTTCAAAGGGAGCATGGACCTCCTATCACCTTGACAAATGTGAAATATGTGCCTGGACTGAAGAAGAACTTGGTATCGGTCATGATGTTGGAGGACAAAGGCTACGATGTTGTCTTTAGTAAAGGAAAGGTGTTCCTAAGACACATATCCATGGTTCAGACCAAGAGGATAGGGATTTGGGTGAAGAATCTCTATAAAATAGAGGTAGATGATTGTGCAACATTGAGTACGAAAGCAGAATTGATGCAAATCCAAGACATTGGCGAGTTGTGGCACAGGCGGTTGGGCCATTTGCATCATGGGGCTTTGAAGATAATGCAAAAGATATCTATAGGACTTCCCAAACGTAAACTTGAGCAAGTTGACACATGCAAAGGTTGTACCTTGGGAAAGTATACCAAGTCTTCCTTTCATGATTGAGACAGTCGAGCAAAGTCTATCTTAGAGCGAGTTCATACTGATGTGTGTGGAACATTCTCGATGACATCCACAACAAAGCAAAGGTATTATGTGATTTTCATTGATGACTATTCTCGTAAATGCTGGATTTATTTCATGCAGAAGAAGGACCAAGCTTTCACAAAGTTTTGTGAGTTCAAAGCTTTGGTCGAGAAATAGTTAGGGAAGAAGATCAAGGCCTTGAGAAGTGACAATGGTGGAGAATATGTCTCTCAAGAGTTTAAGGACTTCTGTGCAGCGGAAGGAATTAAACAGGAGTTGACGACACCTCGTAATCCACAATAGAATGGGGTGGCCGAGGGGAAGAACATAACTATTGTAGGGGCAGCTCGGGCGATGCTGCATGACCAAGGCCTACCACTTCACTTGTAGGCTGAGGCATGCAACACAACAGTCTATTTGCATAATAGAAGCCCACATCGCATACTTGGGATGAAGACACCAGAGGAAGATTTCTCCGGTAAGAGCCGAGATGTGGGTCACTTCAGGATCTTTGGCTCATCGGCATATTGCCATGTGATAAAGGACACACGAAAGTAGCTTGAGCCAAAAACAGAGTTGGGGATACTTGTGGGGTACAATGATACACATCAGAACTATCGGGTGTACTTGCCTACCAGTCAGAGGACAGTGGTTCGCAGAGATCTCAAGTTTGATGAGCAGAAGGACATGCAAGTTTCCCTTGAGAGGGAGCTCCAACTACAAGTTGTGGAGGAACTGTTGGTTCCTAAGGAGGAGGAGCCTTAGATTGAGGCGGAGTAGCCACATGCATAGGTTCTAGGAATGGAGACATCCACTCAAGCAGAGTCTTCCAGATGGACGAAAGCGCACAAGAGAAGCTGACAGATTGTTGGAGGATATGAGAGAGAATGTGGGAGCACAATATTCTCAGTGCAGACAAAGGAGGTCACCTGAGAGGAACACTCGATACGTGGCCCTTGTTGGGGAATGTGTTGAGACCGAGCCATCTTCCTTAGAGGAAGCAGTGCAAAAGCAGATTTGGGTTGATGCTATGGTGGAGGAGTATGACTCCATAGTTCATAACAGTGTTTGGGACATGGTTCCAATACAAGAGAACAAGTTAGTTGTGAGTTCCCGTTGGCTTTACAAGGTAAAGCAAGCTGCTGATGATGGGAGGATCATGTTGCTGCAGTATAGTTCCTTTCTTGTTGAGAGGGAGTGTTGAAATGTGGCAACAAGAATATTCCGATTTAATTTGTCCTTGAATTAAATTGTGAATTAAAATCAAATTTAGTCTTAACAGCTACTTGAAAATAATTAATTAATTTATTTTGACTTAATTAGTTGGAGAAATTCAAGTTAAAAGTATTTCTGAAGTCATGCAAGAGTTATCCCTTAAATTAAGAAGATAAGCCTTAAATTAAGGAGATAATATTGAGTTATATTTGAGTTGTAATTAGTTAACTAAGCTTACTGAGTTAAGTCGAGTTAAATTAGTTCCAAACTGTTTGAGGAACTAATGGTGAGTTAAAATTCAGTTGATGCATGCATGCACTCAACTAGTGTAGTCCAGTTAACTGAAGATTCCCTCATCAGGAACTCATGCATGCCTATTCTGAGAAAGACCCAGTTAAAATTAAAGACAAGGACAGTGTACTATCAGTTGCATGTGTTTTCCTATAAAGAAAACTCATGCATGCATAAGGAATCATATTCCTTGAGGATTGTGCAGATAGACGAGGTCACCTGAGAGTTACACTGGATACATGGCCCTTGTTGGGGAATGTGTTGAGACCAAGCCATCTTCCTTTGAGGAAGCAGTGCAGTAGCCAATTTGGGTTGATGCTATGGTGGAGGAGTATGACTCCATAGTTTGTAACAATGTTTGGGACATGGTTTCGATACCGGAGAACAAGTCAGTTGTGAGTTCCCATTGGCTTTAAAAGGTAAAGCAAGTTGCTGATGATGGGAGGATCATGTTGCTGCAGTATAATTCCTTTCTTGTTGAGAGGGAGTGTTGAAATGTGGCAACAAGAATATTCCAATTTAATTTATCCTTGAATTAAATTGTGAATTAATTAATTAAGTTATTTTGACTTAATTAGTTGGAGAAATTCAAGTTAGAAGTCTTTCTGAAGTCATGCAAGAGTTATCCCTTAAATTAAGGAGATAAGCCTTAAATTAAGGAGATAAGATTGAGTTATATTTGAGTTGGAATTAGTTAACTCAGTTTACTGAGTTAAGTCTAGCTAAACTAGTTCCAAACTGTTTGAGGAACTAATGGTGAGTTAACAGTCAGTTGATGCAAGCATGCACTCCACTAGTGTACTCCAGTTAACTGAAAATTCCCTCATCAGAAACTCATGCATGTCTATTCTGAGAAAGACCTAGTTGAGATTAAATACAACGATAATGTATTATCAGTTGCATGTGTTTTCCTATAAAGAAAACTCATGCATGCATAAGGAATCATATTCCTTGAGGATTGCGCAGTTATGACAGTGTGTGAGATCAGGAGATCATCCACTTGGTAAATCGAGTTTTTCCACTTGGTGAAGTGAGAATCATCCCAGAGGAACTACGCAAGGAAATAGGAGCTTGGAGGGAAGAGGATAAGGCTGGGGAGAAGCTTGGATTGCCTGTGAGAACCTGTGAGGATTGTACTGAGAGTTGGCTAGCTATGAGAGCTAAGGCTTTGTATAATTCCTATGTATTTCCACCTTGTATGATAATACAAATAGTGGGGTTTTTAACTGAGGCTTTCCCCAAAGTATTTTCATGTGTATTGTGCATTGATTCTTCTTCTTCTAGTTATATGTGTTCAGCTCAATCTTTAAGCTTCCGCAAAGCAAACTTTGATAGTAGAAGTAGGTTATAGTATTTTTCTTTGGTTATATTGCATTATTGGGTTAACCTACAGGCAAATTTTCTACATGGGTCTCAGAGCGAGATTTGTAGAGAATTTGTGAACAATTTCTACATCAATCTTCACATACCAAGACCTAGGTCAATGTTTGAGTCCATATAATGCTTTATTTAACTTGCAATCAAAATGTTCTTGTCCCTACTTTACAAGGCCTTTTGGCTATACAATATGAACTTCTTACTTTTAGTTCTCCTTTCAAAAATGTTGACTTAACATCTAATCGATGTAGCTTCCAATTATTCTTAGTATCCAATGCAATCATCATTCTTATGGTGTTCATTTTATCTATAGGCGCAAAGGTGTGTTCATAGTATATTCCTTCTTTTTGTGAATAACGATTTGCTACAAATACGGTTTTATACTTATGAATACTCCAATTATTATTAAACCTAATTTGAACAAACATTTTGAACCTCTGGGGATTTTATTCCTAGGCGACTCTATTAATCCCCATGTTTCATTTCTCATAATATAATCATATTCTTCCTTCTTGGCATCCCTCCATTCTTTATGGTCTTTTGTTAACTCATAATTTTAAGGCTCCACAACATTCATAACTTGAGTCATTAATTTTGGAAATATGTTATCATTAATTACAAAGACAAAGAAGATGAAGGAAAAGGTGGTGCGGATGAAGGCAAAGGAAAAAAATTGATGATGTTGTCATTGATAGCAAAGGTGACTACAAGATGAGCAATGGTGCAGAAACTTTGAAGGAATTTCTAATGCAGAAGATCACTTCAAGTGCATTTGGAACCCAAGTATATGGATAAATATTTGAAAGATATTTTCAATGGTATGTGGAAGATAAAAAATGGGCTTCTGGTTTTGAAATTATGGCCATTGAAAGTCAAGTACCCCCAAAGTCAAATGGCTAGAGCTAATGTTGGTTGGAGGTAATTTAGAGTGTGTTAGTTTGTTGTTTTTCCAAATGTAGCAGAGCACATAGTGGAGCGACCAAAAAAATATCTGCGTAAACATGGCTCTAACAACAACCCAATTGGAGAATTATTATTGGCCAAAGGAGGAGCCCACATAATAGTTTAGCCCAATAGTGGTACCTGATAAGGCTTTAGAGAAACACACTAAGGAGCAAGCGGGATGATGTTAGTCACCTGACAACAAAAATGACATGCTTTATTATTGGTGCAAGTTTAAAGTGGGAGGACCCCACTTGACAACTAAACCCACAAAGGCTACCTTGGAGGATTCAAAGAGTGCACATAATAGGCGACCAAGATGACACAATCCCTATGGAGGCTAGAGTTAAACAAAGTTTAAACATTGAGCATGTCAGTTGTTGGATCAAGGGCCACAAGTCCTCACCAACACATCGGTGGAAGTGTGCGGGGTCAAGCGCTTACGAGAGTTGATATGTAAGGGGTTTGCGCAATGGGCGATTTTCCAAAACCGCTGATTACTAGATCAAGGACGGAGGTTGGTTGCGCTACCCCCCCTCAATATCGCAAACCATGCAAAAAGGGTGTCACAATGGGTATTTTGTCCAATAATGGTTTTCAAAATAATGGAGCAAGGTAGGGCAACTTGGCACAAGGATAAGAGGCAACCAAGAAAATGGTTGAGACCCATAAATTTTTTATAAAGGTAAATAATGAAAAACCAAGGCTCTGAGAACTTTTCTCTATCCTCTCTAATAGGACACATGACATCATTTGGTTGGTTGAGATGACGCCAACATGACATTAGGTACAGTGGACATGTGGCATGTAGATTCAATTTTTTTGGGTATTTGAGTGGGTCATTTCCGGGTGACATGTGTCACAACACAGATGGCACCACATGCCACATATGAAATTAACATGATGTCATATTGATGGCTTGATCCTGAAAGGTTCAAGTAGTGCGCAAAGGAAGAGTTACAAGTTGACTAAGCGTAGGGCATGTGTGGTAGGTGTCAGAGAACAGTCGGCCCGACCTGTTGTTTATTGGTCATTGAATGTAGGTGGTGTCTCCTATAGGACAACTTAACTTGCAAGGTAAAGCTTAGATGTAAAATAAACGATGCAAAGTGAAGCGTTGCGGGCTAACTCTGGCAGATAGAGTAAAGCACAGACCAATGGGAGAGGTGGAAAGGTGGACCCACTAGGATAAATCATCCTTGAATGAAGATCCTAGAGGTTTTTTAAAGGCACATAGAGGAACTAGTGGGATAAAGGCATCAGGGGACAAGGCACAAGCGCTGGGACTTGGTTCTATCATGGGCTTAAAGGGACAAATTGTTGGCATGGAAAAATTAAGAGGTAATTTTGGAAGTTATGCCAAAGTTAGAGCCCGCTAATAATAGAAAATCTCAGCTAAAACTTATAAAAGGTTCCAAAATAGAAAATTTGATAGTTAAACTCAATTTTTCCAATAGAAATGGGTAAGGAGTGTTTGATAACTTGAAGAAAATATTCAAAAGATTCGACTGAACAAGACAAAGGTAAAAATAAGAGATTCATGCAAAGATTAAAGTACAAGTCAACCAAAGTTTCAATTCCAAAATATCAGTCCAAAATGATTTAGAAGCAAAATTTAAGCAACCAAGCAATATGTTGTTGGTGCAACGATATGCATAATACAAGTATGCATCAAGGGTGAGTCAGAGATCAAATTTGATGTTTGAGAAGTGAATGATGAATTGGTGATTGGTGCTTTGTTGTGTTCATCAAAGGTGATTTTTTGGTGTTGATGCTACTGGCGTGCATGTTTTTGTGATTTGTTCAATAATCAAATATTGTTGAAGGTGTTTGTAAGGTGGTTTGTTCAGTAATCATAGATTTTTTAAGGTGTTTGTAAGGTGGTTTTGATGAGAAGTTGAAGTTGATAAAATCATTTGTTTATGAAGGAAAGTGCTCTATTGGTTCTAGTTTGAAAATGGACGAAAGATTAAATAACAGGACCTGTAAGTGGTAGATTGTATTTCAAGGGAAAGAGTCCCTTTCAGTAGAGGCTGATAAATGAGCAAGGGCAAGAGTACCTTTCAGTAGAGGCTGATAAATGAGTAGGGGAAAGAGTCCCGTTCAGCAGAGGTTGATAATGAGCATGGGAAAGAGTCCATTTCAACAAAGGTTGATAAATGAGCAGGGACATCAATCCCTTTTAGTGAAGACTGATAAGAGAGCAAGGATAGAAGTTACTTTCAATAACAGTCGATAAACCTACAAGTAGTAGCTTTTGGGGCAATGATGTAATCAAGTTGAAGCTTGTATTTTCTAAAAAAATAAAAAGAATATTTGTGTTTTTTGTATATGTTTTGCATGTGTTTGATGATGATGATAATGTTATGTTTTACATGATTGAGTTGTGTTGTCGATCCATGAATAATTTCCAAAGTGGTTGAAAAGCATAATTTGTGAAGAATTGTATAATTTGGTCACATTACTGATTCACCCCCCTCTCAGTGGTGTCATAGTTTCCATTGTTAATAACATTTAATGCATAATCTTTATAGCTTATAGGTGTTTCAATTTTCCTTGTTGAGATTTGTAATGTGTCACTTCTTTGTGGAGTTTCTCCGCTTATTTTGAGTGCGCTCTATCTATTTGGAGCTTCAACATTACCTTGACCTTCAACCCCATCTACTTTGTTGTCTTCAAGAAATTTCCATACACTATGCTCTTCCTCTTTCTAGGTAACATATATACTTGAAAATGCTTTATGAGTGATGGGGTCATACATTTTATAAGCTTTGTGATTAAAACAATAACCAATAAATATGCATTTGATGACCTTGGCATCAATATTTATCTTATCTTCTTTAGGAAGATGAGAAAATTCTTTGCTTTTCTGAAAAATTTCAGATGACCTACAACTGGTTTATAGCCACAAAATGATTCATGAGTTTTTTTCTCTAATATTTTTGCAGAACTTCTATTTTTCAAATATACAACAATTATTATTGCTTCAACCCAAAAACCATTTATAATATTTTTACCTTTAATCATGCTCTAAGCACATTCAACTAAGGTCCCATTTTTCCTTTTAGTTACTCCATTTTGTCTAGGAGTATGTAGTATTGTAAATATTTGCTAAATCTCACTATTTTTGCAATATTTTATGAATTTACTTGATTTGACTTGAGGAGCTTGATGTACCTTACATTTTATCTTTGAACCATATTCTTAAATACTTTAAAGTATTAAAATACATCACTTTTTCTTTTGAAAAACTAAACTTATGTATATCTAGTTCTATCATCAATTAAAATAAGGAAATATGAAGCTCCACCAAATCACTTGATTTGCATAGGACCACATGCATCAATATGTATTAAGTCAAGAATTTCCATTTACCTCTTTTCTATTCTTGTAGGAAACTCTTCCCTATCTTGTTTTCCTAATGCACAACCTTCACATTCATTACAATTTGGAATATCTTCCACCATTCCTTTATTTCGAAGTAATATAATATCACTACGATTAAGATGATAATACCTTTGATGTCATAATTATTTGGTTGACATGGTTATAGATGCTAAGGTCTAGTGATGATTCATGGTAACATCAAGCTTGTACAATCCTCCAACTCTAACTCCTCTTGTTATGATTTTGTAATGATCATGTATATCCTTCACAATACATTGTGAATTAACAAAATCAACTTTGATATTTTGATTTGAAATGGTGAAAAGTGAGCTAATTTTTTTCTTGATTCCAGGGACATACATAAATTTTTTAATCCGTTTCACATGAAAACTCAGTAAAGTTACCCATACATCTCCATAACCTTTAATTTGGTGTGATCTACCATCTCCTATGGATATTGTAAAAACCATTTTTGTTACCCCCTCTTGTAAATATGACTATGAATTGTAATTCATGTAAATGACATGGAAATATAAATGATGATTGGATTAAGGAGAGAAAATAGACTCAAAGTATATGGAGGAAGAGTTGCTTGGGAAATGAGTAAATCCAAGCCATTGCATTAACTTACCACCTAGCCCCCTACAAAATTTATGACCTTGTTGGTACAAGCATTGATGGGAGTATGGCTTGTCTGGTTGAGGAGGACAATATCATGTAGTCCATGTCAGGGAGAGACGCGTTGAGAAGTAAACACAAAAAAGGAAAGGAGAGATAGAAAAAAGACAAATAGGATGCATAGGGAATTCAAAGAAGAAATGGGTATGGAATTAAATAAATAGGGGTTATGTGTAGATAGCCAAGAAGAAAAGTCTCACATAAGAGAAAGGAATAGTAGGTGGAGCCATTGACGAGGGATTTGAATTCCTGTGTGATTTATCAAGTGGATTCATTGAAATGTGATTGGGATTCTTGTGTCCTTTGTTAGGAGGAGAACCAAGCTATTTGGATTCCCATGAAGGATATCCTGTGGAGGCATGGTGTGCTCTAGATTCATATAGATAAATATGTGGAGGCACCATGGGCTTTGGACTCTTGAAGTGTGGAGTAGGTGGAGGCATTATAGGCTTTGGATTCTAGTTGTTTTTGGCTGGTGGAGACACTCGTGTGATCTGGACTCTTGGTTGTAGGCGGAGGCATTGTGTTCTCTAGATTCTAGTGTGGCTTGATTGAATTGTATCAATGTGAATTCCCTTAAGCACATAACTTCTTAGACTCCGAATCTGGCTTGGGAGTGGACAAATGCAAGAAATATTTGTAGTGTAGTTGACCTATGGTTGGGTGGAAAGTTGAAGTATCTCCTTTAGTTGCTAGTTATCTAAGTTGAATAGATAAGTATTTTGCTTGTCAAACATCCATATTGTGTCGTTAACGATGAATGATGTCTAATATGTATCATAGCACTAAATGTGTGTAGTAATATGTATCATTGCATGGTTAATGGAGGAATATGATACTCCTATTTATCTCTAAGGAGATACTTCATGTGTATACTTCCATGATTTTGAGGGACTTAGAGGCCTCTGTGTTTGTTGATATGATCCTACATTGTAGAGCTATTTGCATGAGTATGTGTGGTTACTTAATGTACTTAGTTAACTGTTACAACATGTGTATTCCATTGTTTGACATTTTCATGGATATCATGGATTTCTAACTGTCTTCGAACTACATAGTATGTCAATGGATTTTATAGAGTGGATCAGGGTCCATTCCATGGGTTCATATGTTGGTGTTGTGTGTGAAATTTACTGATTCATGTCCACCATGGCTTGGCCCCAATTAATACCTATTAGCAGGCATAAGGTTGGTCTCATCTAAGTAGCATGACTATTTATATGTCCAAATTATTGAAATTGGAATGAAGGTTTCATTATTGTCGTAGTCATGGATTTGAGCAACACTTGACGATGAGGAATGCTTGGCAAGCCATCAAAACTCTTAAAACTTCCAAGTCTAAGTATCATAGAAAGTCAATCTTGTATTCGGGCCAAATAATCCTCATTAAACTTGTAATATAATTCACAAATTTTATAAAGGATGGAGGAATTTATTTAACCCTAGTGATTACCACCAATCACTAGGTTAATTTGTTGCTTAATGACCTTGATTATATCTAATACTCACTATGTGGTCCACACCAAGTCTGGGAAAGGAACCTATAAAGATTGGACATGAACTGGTGGGTGTAATGAGTTGGAAAGCTAGGACACATTGACATGCGATGTGGTAAAGCTGCTAATGTGGCATGTTGATGGTGTGACACATGGTAGGCAGAACAAACCCCTTGGATGACTAAAGGGAAAGAATTTGGATGACATGTGGCACCACAAGGGGATTCTCAATGTGGCATACTTACATCACTCTAACATCATCATGACATCAACAAGATGCAGAGGAGATAGGTTATGTGGAGCCGGATGATGTGGACGCTTGGTGGCACCACATGTCATGCCATGCCATCTCAAGATTGTGGCTATTAGAGGGCTCCTAAGGTTGATCTTTGCATATCATTATGGTTGAAAAGTAGCACTATATGTGGAATTTCCCTAGTGATTAATGTACATATATATGTTGCATGACAAATGTTTTGGATAAGGACATTCCAAGAGGTGTGGTGTGATGTTGCTATGGTGCAACAATATAATGGATGCCATGCTGGACCACAGGTGATATGGCATAGACATGTATGACATGTACATGAGTGTGGTGGGGACCACGGCCACATAAATGACAAATAGGAAACCCCCCCCTCATTATCTATTAGGAAGGCAAGAGGACCCTGCTATTAATATAGGTCGCCGAGGTAAAAAAGTGGCCATGTGGGGAAGATAGGGTAGGGATAAAATACAAGGGGTTTAGTCATAGAAGTGAAAAATTGTGAAACCACCTCCTCTTGTTAACTGTTGGTGAGGAAAGAGGCCCCACAATTAATACAAGTCATTAATCTTTCAGGTTGGTCGCACAAGGGCTTCAAGCTGCGAAGGGTTTAATCATTGGCCCAACGGGTGCCACATGGAACTACTTGATTGATTAGAATTTGAAGGGGCATATATCTATATCTAGAGGTAAAATTAAGATTAGAAATATATCATAAGAAATCTCTTGATGAGATGGATGTAATGGTGTTATCTAAAGTTAATTCCACCAATTTTGGTAAAGAAAAAATTTTGTAACCCGTTTTCATAATGAGATCATGGATGTTGGATTAGTTAAAAGTAACACTTCCCATCAACCTAAAAAATCTAAGTGGGTGGGAGGGAGTTATACAAAGTGGTATCAGATCCAAGTTCAATACTTCGACTGAATGGGCCTTAGATAAGAAAAGAGAGGGGCTCTCTTAAGAATTACAAAAGGATGTTAAAACTTAATGACTAATTGCTATTTGTTTGTGTATGTGCACACATGTTGATTCTTAAAAGATGACTAATCTATTGACTGATATGATATTTTACTCATTTTCTAACTAGCATACTAATCCATATTGAATGTTTTATCTATCTTCAACATACTCATTACAAACATATGAAGGTTACAAGTGATGAGAGAATGTGTTTATGGGTTTCAATTAATAGCTATGCATGTGTAACAACACATAAGAAGACACCAAGAAACAATAAGAGAGTAAAGGAATGAGCTTCAGAAATGTGCAACACAACGCTGATAAAATCCAACATTTCAAGGAGGAAGAGTTAGTTGGAAAGGGGAGTGAGGAAGACTCTCCTAATTGGATAAAAACCGTTAGAAGTATAAGAGTTGAGCTAAGAAGTTATAAGGATGAAAATGAGAGGATTTTCATAGATTAGGAAAAACAAGTAGAAGTAAATTGTAGTTATACTATAAAGCCTATCAAATTTTCAAAGGAAGAGGAAACATGATCTAGGTGCCAACTACCTAGGAAGGGGTATATGTAGATAAAGTCTGTTAGGAATTGAGAACCATGAATTGAGGACTAATGGTGCAAGGGAAAAAAATATAAGGAAAAACACGGGTAGAAAAGTGAAGATATGATGAGAGGAGAAACTACACTAAGTACTGTAGAGAGGGGAGAAGTCAATCATGAGCAACTGTCTAGTGCTACCACTAAGAGAAATCATCGACATACAACAAAAGAGAAGGATTTGATGCCGAATTAATTTAAGAAAGAAAAACCTCCTGCATTTTATGAAGGGTGAAGAAGGAAGAAGAAGCAGAAGCATGGCTACTAAGAATGAAAAAGTACTTTAGGGTACACGATTTCTTAAAGAATATGAAGGAAAGATTAGCCACTTTTAGCTTGAGGGGCAAGGCTAATATCTAATGGGAAGACCTGAGGAACATCAAGAATATCAGGGAAAAGGAGTTGTCCTGGAGGATATTTAAGAGACACTACCAAGAGAAGTAACTATTTGAAAGGTACTATAATAGTAAGGCCAAGGAATTTTATGAGCACAAATTAGGGAAATGGACCACTGATGAATATACAACCAGATTCTTGGAACTGTTGAGTTGTGTGTCATACATTAAGGATGAGAAGGTAAATCAGTGGGTTTCAATGGGCATTTAGGGACATAATAGAGTTTGATGAGCCAAAAACACTAGAGGATACCATCTAAAAAATGAAGTATTTCTATGAAAAGTCCAAGCATAGGACTGAGTATCGAATGGATTGGAAAGAAAAAGGAAAGTCCAACTTTAGAGGAAAAGGGAAGAAAAATACAAGACATCAACCAAGAGGAATAAATGTGAAGTTTACCACCCCTGCCAAGGGTAAACTTCACCAACAATATACTACTACTACAACAAATCCTTCTGGATGCTTCATGTATATTTTTCTTCTAGATCCCCATGTAGGAATGTTGTCTTCACATCAATATTTTCTACTTCAAAATCAAAATAAACAACAATAGATAAAATAAATATAATAGAAGTTGACTTGACAATAGGAGAAAAAATACCACCAAATTCAATTCCCTTTATTTGGCAATAACCTTTTGCTACTAATCGAGCTTTATATTTCTCCACTCTTCCTTTTGCATTCAATTTCTTTTTAAAAACCATTTGCTTCCAATGAGATTTCTTCCAGTCGACAATTCCACTAGATTATAAGCCTCATTCTTGTCCAAGGCTAACATTTCTTCAACCATAGCATTTTCCCAGAGTTTTCCATCTTTTGAATCCACTACCTCCCTAATAGTTTTAGGATCATCATTAGTAATAAAGAAAGAAAAATTTGAACTGAAATCATTTAGAGTTTACCTTTTTTGTTTCCTTCTTTCATGAATCAATCTCCTCAATATTAGAGTATGTGGTTCTTCTTATTCTTTTGATTCTTGTTCTTGTGTACAGTCTGATTGATCATCCTTCAATTCAATCTCTATCTTCTATGGTTCTTTCTCCCTTGGTAGGGCTTCCTTTTTTACAATGTCTTTATTTTCTTTAAATACCACATCTCAACTATACATATCCTTCCTAGTTTTTATCTTCCAAATCTTATAACATTTTAGGCCATCTTTATATCTAATAAAGACACACTTTTAAGCTTTCTTATCTAGCTTACTCCTATTCTCCTTTTGAAAATGTCATAATCATCACAACTAAATACCGTGAGAAATTTAAGAGAAGATTTCATACTAGTCCATATCTCATGTAAAGTCTTGTCATCCAACATTGATGAAAGTGATATATTTACCAGATAATACACAATCTCCACTACATCTACCCAAAATTCCTATCCTAAATCGTCATCACTAAGCATGCTCCTTGCTTTATCCATCAATTTTCCATTCATCCTTTTTATAATTCCATTTTGTTGAGGTGTGTATGGACTATTCTTTTGCCCTGCTGTTGACCAGGTAAATCCCCTCTGTGGACAAAGGCGATCCCACTAGCCCAAATGGGGTCTAGCAACAATCACACAACGCTAACACGTAGGTTCCTAATTGCAAATCAAAGATCGATGATGATGGCCTACCTGGATTCCAACGCTAGTA
>APFE031413224.1:31709-87117 GCA_000404065.3 Pinus taeda | reverse complement strand
CCAAACATTCCTACAACCAAAACACATATCCTACCTAGCCTAAACCTTCACTGCAAGCAGTGACCATACCACATAGAGAGAGCCCTCTCTGACTGCAGCTGGGCTAGAAGCTGCAGCCCAAAGTTGGTTAGTGGTTACCCCGGCCATATCCTCTTGGGAGTCAAAGAGGACAACCTGGGTGTTAACACTATGAACAACGTATCTAGGAGATACAACAGAAAAATGCTCAGTGCATTGCAGAACTTGTAGCGGTCCAAGCAGAGTTGGGAGGTCTCCATGCAAAGATATCCGCACTGATCGAGTGACTCGAGGGCAAGTCATGATGTTTGCGTTGGGGGCCTGTTGGGCGCGGGATCCCCCAAGGGAAGGTTTGGGGCTTAAAGCCCAGATTTTGGCTAAATATGATGTAAAGACTCTACGTTTTTTCTGTTCAGATTGCAACAAGATGATGGAGCTTAGTGAAAAGAGTCGCCTTCGCTAAGTGGGCCCACAGGCAAATTATGGCACAAAGTCTATTTTTAAACTATGTCTATTTTTAGACATATGGATCATGTCTATGAGTTGCAGGATGTTTTTTATGGATGATTGGTCAAGTTGGCAAAAATAGATGGACTTCTATTTTTAGACAACAACGGTGACACTGTCAAGTCTAATTATAGAGCAGTCAAATATTATTGTCTTATAATAATATTTAGACTATAAAATTTATCTTATTCTCTTGGAGCACTTCAATTTGAACTATAGATGTGGAACATGCAGCTGTCAGAAGGAAATACGCTTTCTTTGTGGGTCAGTTGAGTTGTTACATGCATGACTTCAATTAGAACTCAATCAGTTGAGTTTGGTGGAGTTGATTGTGGAGTTGATGGAGTTGTGTTCAGTTTGACTTGGTTAAACTAGCTGTAATTAGTCTAACTACAAATAGACTAATGATGAGTTGTTAAACTAATTATTAACTCATAATGCAACTAAAGAATACATCAGTTAACTCAGTTGCATGTTAGTGCATGTTTAGTTCAGCAGGGATAGGTGTTAGAGGATCAAATTGCTATCAGTTGTGACTGTAGTTGTGCATGAGGATTTGCAAAATCAATGGGATTGAGTTATGCCATTGAGAATTGGCCAATACCAAGTGATTATATCCTCTGCTCACGTGATTCCCAGTGTGAGTGATTCTTTTGGGGTAAATACGAGTTTGGTTCAACCATTCTCATCCATTCTTGAGCAGGTATTGAGCAGTGGAGGCAGGCAAGTAGTGGAATAGATTTGGAGATCAGATCTGAGCTATATTGTGTGTAACAGGTAGAGATAGTGCTAGATAATTGTGAGAAGTATTGACTATTGTAATGTTACATGTTCTCAATCATTAATATACAGATAGTGTGGGGTTTTCAGCTCTAAGCTTTCCCCGGGTTACATACTGTGTAAATGTGTGCATGCTCTTGATGTTTTATTGTTATTGATGTTGCTATATTGATGATCAACGTAGAGGAGATTATGTATTGTGTATGTATTCCAGAATAGTACATGATCAGGATGATCTCCATTGAATATGTGTTTATTATTCAAATTTTCTACATGGTATCAGAGCGAGATGATTTGTAGAAGAAGTTCTACATGGTATCGTAGCTGTTGATCATCAGATCTACTATTCAGGAAGTGTTTACATTCTATTTCTTCAGGCAGAGTCTGTAATCGGGCTAGGTAGCCTTTGGATTCATCCTTCCTTTGGAAGGTGAGATATCTGGTGAATGCCCATATAGTCGATCTCTGTACAAGAAATACCTTGTTCTCACAAATTCTAGATTGGAAGCGGTTGAGTTGGTTGCTGGTGGAATTCGAATTTGCATCAGTGTTTTCTTGGTGTCGAAACTAAGATGTCTTTCACAGGATTGCGATTGGAGTATGCCCTTGAGGGCAGTACGAATTATATTGCATGGAAGGACAGGATGGAGGCAGTGTTAGATGATAATGGGCTGAAGGAGTTCGTGGATGCGGATGTCCCAAAACCTACTGATGCTATTGAAGATGAGTCTTTGCAAAAGAAGATAGCAAAATGTCAAAGGATTCTGTTGCAGGGCGTGAAGGATCACATTGTGTCCAGCCTCCATGGAAAGGCTACTCCATATTTGATGTGGAATTGTTAACAGAATTATTCCAAAGCAAGAGCGATCAGAGGAAGCTGGTGCTCAAAGATAAACTCAGAAACATCAAATGCGAGAAGGGTGACAGTATGCCCAAGTATCTCATGAACTTCATTCAGTATCGAGATGAGCTGGGAAGTGTGGGGGTTACTGTCGATGATGACGACTTGGTGAGCTTGGCTCTCCTTGGTCTTCCGAAGATTTGGCATTCCTATCAGGACTCTGTCAATGGCTGGGAGAAATTGCCAGGATGGGAAACACTATGGTCAGATCTTGTGCAGGAGGAGATAAGGCGGGGTACCAGGGATGGATCTTCATCAAAGGGAGCTAATGAAGAAAATTGTGCTTTGGCTGCTAAAGCAAAGAAAGGGAAGAGCAAGAAAGCTTCTCAGTCTGGTGCGAAAGGCAAGAAGCAGGACATGTCCAAGGTGAAGTGTTTTCACTATCACCAGCATGGACACTATGCCACTAATTGTCCACAGAAGAAGAAGAACAAGCAAGCTGCTGGATCTACAGCAAGAGAGGCTCTAGCCTCACTGTTTGAGCTTGATTTTTCATTGATCTCATGCTTGGTTTCAAGTGTGATGGGATCGGTGTGGTTCTTGGATAGTGGTGCGTCTTTTCACTTGATGGGAGATAGAGATTTGTTTTCTGATTTGGAGGACAAATATCTTGGAGTGCACATCGAGATGAGCGATGATGGTAGATACAGTGCGACTGGTATCAGTACCATTTCCTTTGAGAGGGAGTCTGATAAACCCTTCGTATTGAAGGAAGTCATGCATGTTTTTGGATTGAAGAAGAATCTTATCTCTGTGGAAATGTTAAAAGACGAGGGGTATGATGTTTTTTTCAGCAAGGGAAAAGCTTTCCTGTGCAGCAAGACAACTTGTGAGACCCGGAAGATAGGGGTTCGAGTAAGGAACCTTTATCCGTTGCATGTAGATGGATGCGCAGCAATGGCAGGCAAGGCAGAAGGATTGGTGAACTGGGATGATGGCGAGTTGTGGCACAGGAGATTGGGTCACCTTCACCATGGAGCCTTGAAGATACTGCAGCAGATCACCACAGGGCTTCCTAAAGGCACACTTGCGCAGTCAGATCAGTGCAAGGGGTGTACTTTGGGGAAGTTTGTGAAAGCCACCTTTCACAAGAAGGATAGTCATGCCACGACGATCCTTGAGAGAACTCACACAGACATGTGTCGACCTTTCTCAGTTGCTTTGACAACAAAACATAGGTATTATGTGATTTTTGTTGATGCTTTCTCTCGTAAGTGTTGGATATTCTTCATGCAGAAGAAGAGTGAGACATATTCAAAGTTTTGTGAATTCAAAGCACTGGTTGAGAAGGAGTTGGGGAGGAAGGTGAAGGCTCTTAGGAGCGATAATGGTGGTGAAGACATCTTGGACGAGTTCAAGGATTTCTACAAGGCAGAAGGGATTCGAAGAGAGCTCATAGCTCCCCATAACCCACAGCAGAATGGGGTAGCTGAGCAGAAGAACAGAACGATCGTGGATGCTGCACGGGTGATGTTGCATGATCAGGGCCTACCCCTTCACTTGTGCGCAGAAGCATGCAATACAATAGTTTATTTGCAGAACCGTTGTCCTCATAAGATACTTGGCATGAGTACACCCGAGGAGGCTTATTCTGGTAAGAAGCTTGATCTTTCTCATTTGAGGATTTTTGGTGCTAACGTTTACATGCATGTGACGAAGGATGCCAGGAAGAAGTTGGAGTTGACTGCTAAGGTTGGGATATTTGTGGGGTACACTGATACGCCCCACAACTATCATGTGTATTTGCCAGATACTGGTAAAACTGTTGTGCGACGAGATATAAAATTTCAAGAGGAGAAAGCCATGAAGTGTTCGCTTGAGAGGGAGCTACACTTGCATGCAGATGAGGAGCTATTAGTTCCTAAGGATGAGCTTCAGGACGTGGATCAGCCACAGGACGAGGTTCATGGAGTGGAAGAGACCACTCATGCAGCGCCAACCATCAGAGGGCGAAAGCGCTTGACAGAAGCTGAGCGACTGGCTCAAGATGCAGAGAAAGTTGTAGGACCACCTACAGCCCAACGCAGGCAGAGACAGTCACCTGATCGGTACACTGGATACATGGCTCTTATGAGCAAGTGTTTTGTGACTGAGCCATCCTCTTTCGAGGAAGCTGTGGAGGATCCCGCATGGGTAGACGCCATGGTGGAAGAGTATGATTCTATTGTCAGAAACAGTGCATGGGAGATTGTTCCTAGACTGGAAGGGAAATCAATGGTGGGCTTGAGATGGATCTACAAAGTTAAGAAGGCAGCTAACGGGAGTGTGGAGAAGTACAAGGCAAGATTTGTTGCCCAAGGCTTTTCACAGATAGAGGGGATTGATTATGAGGAGACCTTTGCACGTGTCACAAGGTATTCTTCCATACGGATGATTCTTGCTCTCTCAGTGCAGATGGGATGGCAAATTCATGAGTTGGATGTGAAGATTGCATTCCTTCCTAGAGGTTGGAGGAAGGAGGATGCTACCTCAGCGGAGGTAGTGGATGCCACTGGTTACCAGCAGTTGGTATAGTCGCATGTGTGCAGGCTTAAGAGAGGCACATCAGTATATGGATTGGATGAGGTGAAGCTATGTGGCTTCATGGATGCAGATTGGGCAGGAAGCCCAACAGATAGAAAGAGCACATCAGGAGGGGTCTTCAGTATTGGATCGACAACAATTTCTTGGTACAGCAGGAAGCAGAGATCCGTGGCACTCAGTTCAGTAGAGGCCGAGTATATGGTAGCAAGTTTGGCTGCATGCGAGGCTCTATGGATGAGGAAGATTCTGGTTGGGTTGTTTGATTCTCATTTAGAGCCTACTATGATTTACTGTGATAACCAGAGTTTCATTAAACTCTTGACTAATCTTGTATTTCATGATAGATCTAAACACATTGACATCAGGTACCATCATATAAGAGATTGTGTGCAGTGGAGGATCATGTTACTTTCATACATTCCAACGGAGGATGAGGATGCTGATATTCTGACGAAGGCTCTCACCAAGAGAAAATTCGAATACCACCGAGGCAGGATAGGGGTTGTTGATAATCCATATCTTTTCAAGAGGGAGTGTTGGGATTGCAACAATATGATGGAGCTTAGTGAAAAGAGTCGCCTTCACTAAGTGGGCCCACAGACAAATTATGGCGCAAAGTCTATTTTTAGACTATATCTATTTTTATACATATGGATCATGTCTATGAGTTGTAGGATGTTGTTTATGGATGATTGGTCAAGTTGGAAAAAATAGATGGACTTCTATTTTTAGACAACAGCGGTGACACTGTCAAGTCTAATTATAGAGTAGTCAAATATTATTGTCTTATAATAATATTTAGACTATAAACTTTATCTTATTCTCTTGGAGCACTTCAGTTTGAGCTACAGATGCGGCACATGCAGTTTTCAGAAGGAAATATGCTTTCTTTGTGGGTCAGTTGAGTTGTTGCATGCATGAATTTAGTTAGAACTCAATCAGTTGAGTTTGGTGGAGTTGATTGTTGAGTTGATGGAGTTGTGTTGAGTTTGAATTGGTTAAACTAGTTGTAATTAGTCTAACTGCAAATAGACTAATGATGAGTTGTTAAACTAATTATTAACTCATAATGCAATTAAAGAATACATCAGTTAACTCAGTTGCATGTCAGTGCATGTTCAGTTCAGCAGGGACAGGTGTTAGAGGATCAAATTGCTATCAGTTGTGACTATAGTTGTGCATGAGGATTTGCACAATCAATGGGATTGAGTTATGCCAATGAGAATTGGCCAATACCAAGTGATTATAGCCTATTCTCACATGATTCCCAGTGTGAGTGATTCTTTTGAGGTAAATACAAGTTTTGTTCAACCATTCTCATCCATTCTTGAGCAAGTATTGAACAGTGGAGGTAGGCAAGCAGTGGAATAGATTTGGAGATCAGATTTGAGCTATATTGTGTGTAATAGGTGGAGATAGTGCTGGATACTTGTGAGACGTATTGACTATTGTAATGTTACATGTTCTCAATCATTAATATACAGATAGTGTGGGGTTTTCAGCTGTAAGCTTTCCTCGGGTTACATACTGTGTAAATGTGTGCATGCTCTTGATGATTTATTGTTATTGATGCTGCTATATTGATGGTAACCATAGAGGAGCTTATGTATTGTGTATGTATTCTGCAATAGTACATGATCAGGATAATCTCCATTGAATATGTGTTTATTATTCAAAATTTCTACATTGTGGCCATGGAGCGTGAACTTGTAAATTAGTCATAGGGTTGTTTGCACTCATTTTTGTAATACAATGTTGACTTTAGAGATCTACCCATGGTCCGCGGACCATGGGATTGTATAAATAGAGCGAGGCTCTAAGTTGTAAATGAGTTAGAGAGGTAGAAGTAATAGATGGAGAATTAAGTCTTATCTAAGTGTAGAGTCGAGTCTTGGGTCGCAGAGTAGGAGAAGGCTCTGCAGTTGAGTGTGGGGAGGCCTAGTAGTGCACAGCTGAGTACGCGAAATCCTGCAACTGAGTGCGCAAGGTGAGTTGAGTCTGTAACCTTTGGAGAAGTAATAAAGAGAAGTTTTACATCATTTTTGTGTATCTCTTTCCTCTTTTGTGCATTGAATGTATCAAATATAAATTGCATTTCTATTGTTTAAATGATGCCCAAACTTATACGAATGTGTTGATAAAGTGAATATAAGATAAAGTATCTGTTTACACGAAGATAACTAATTGTTATAAGAAGATGAGTAAGATACGTGGTGTAATTTGGGGAAGTAGTGCAGATCGCTGCTAGGGTAGTGCGAAATGACCTCAGCCCTTGGTGAGGGTGGCATGAAGTCGATTGTAACATATCGTGAAGGTCTCACATGCTAGTTCAGTGCTCGAAGTGTTCTGCGTGAAGCTATTCACAGTTGGACTAAATTGATCCCTCAGACATCTCAAGGGTGTAGAAAATTGGTTCCAGCGTCCTCCCATATTACTTCGGGTGGGACTTTAGTCCACACTCTATGAGTTGTTGCCAAAAAGGCCAGTAGTACAGGGATTTGTTTGGCTAATTAACTCCGAACCTGGGTTAGGCCCCCTCAAACCAACACCAAGAATATATTGGTTAGTAGACTTTGCATAAAAAAGGTAGCTACAAATATTTCTTGTCAATTCTGTGACCCTGTAGCTAACTACACGATGAAATTCCTAAGTTAGCAACAAATGTTGTTCCTAGAGCATGTATCAGGTTTTTCAGTTGAAGAATTTTCATGTTGCATGCTTATTTTGATTTTCGAATTTTCAGCAGCATGGAGGTGTTAGGTCCAACACCCAAATGTTGGCCTGGCACCATTGGAGGGTTGAACTCACTTAGGTGAATTAAGCCCTGTACATAAGTAGGAATTGTACATAAATAAGCTCACTAGCTGAGCATTTATTTCCCAGTTGGTAGAATTTATTTTTCTGCATTTCAGCTTCATGAGGAAAGGACTCCTTGCAAACAAGGTTCCATGTTGATTTTCTAGTTATGTAGCTTCATTATATTTTTGACTCCATGCCTAAGGGTGAAGGATACTAGTCTGTAGGTTCTCAGCACCTTGCTATCAAGGCACTATCCCCAATTGGATCCAATGTTGTCACCCGCTGAAAAGAGATTTCTAGTTGTGCAAACTTTGTTTTTTAAACTTTAGTCGTGGTGACCCATCTTTTAAATCTACCTATGTTTCCTCATTCCCCTTTGAAACATCTTAAAAACCATTCGTAAAACATACTAAAGGGCTTTAAAAATGTTGGGACCCGCAAAAATTTATCAGTATCGACCCATTTTCCTATGTCATACGTATCTTCTCATCTCCCTTTTCCTTTGCAATTGTGATATCACATATCAAAAATATTTTCACTTACCGTAATAAATTTCTATCTCCCCTTGCTGATTGCGGTAACTCCTCCCCCCACTAATTGTGATATCACAATGACGGATCGCACAAATCATAAATATCACCTTCGTTGATATCACAACATTCTATCTCCCTTCACCAATTGCGATATCGTATAAGTCCCGTCATCTCTCCTCCACCAATATCGTAAGTCCTCCCCGCCAATTATGATACCACATAAGTCTCATCACCAATCCTCTACTGATATCACAAGCTCATCCTGCGGATTGAAATATCATAAGTTTTGTCTCCCCTCGCTGATTGCAATAAGTCCTCCACCGAAGCCCCTTCTGACTTGCGATTTTGATGGATACAATATTTTATATATGACAATTTGTTAGAGTTTTAGGGCTAGCCCATCAGAAAAACATTATGGAATATGGTAAAAATCCCTCCTCTATATTGTGATTGTGATACCAATATGCCCAGATTAATGACCTAGATTTAATCAACCTGGATCAATGACCCAGATTCAATCGTCCAAGATAAACAACCGAGATCAATGAACATTAAAATGTCAATTTCACTTCTGCCCAGTGGGATGATGAGGGTATTTTGCGTTGTATAGGTCAGCAGCTGAGGTTTTAAATGAAGGCATGGAGTAGTTGAAGAGTGATATGGGCTAATCCTGTGGAAACCTCTGGAACAAGAAACCAGGAAAACAATGGCCTCCGAAATGAATTTGACTATTTTGCTACACGTCTTCGGAGAGTAAATTAAGGTATGGAGACTTATGAAGATTAATGGCCCAAAAAATAGGGCTCCACTCAGATACACGATGAAATACTTCCAGGACATTCTCCACTTCTAGTCAGTAATAAGCAAGTCATAGTTGACCCACACTCTACTATGGAGAACAAGTGATTCAGGCAGTTAAGGCGAAAGTGACAGGAACCATTTGAACAACAGGAAAGGCACATCATGGGAGAGATGTGGCTCGACTAGAGGCCATAACAGGAATGACTAGGAGATATTTTCCTCACTATCAACCAAGTTTCCTTATATTTTTATGTATCTCTTTAATTTTGAAGAAAGGAATAAAATCTTGATTGTAATCATTTTTGTGCAGCAAAGCTATTTGCAGGCCTAGATAGTTATTCAATCTGACAATTGGCACTGGGCTAAGATATTCTGTAAATGTGATTCAAAGGCCCCCTTCATTATATATATGAGGGGGAGAAACGCTTGATAGAGTTTCTGGAATTTTGTGTCCGAGTGGTCCTAATTCTTGGCTTCCATTTTGGTTCTAATGGCTTGTTCATGAGGGATCAAAATGACACATGTTCAACATAATGGACTGGTTATTTGGAACCTTCAAGTATTAATGAAACTCCCTAGTGATTCCATGAAGATCAATGCGTAGTATTTCTTCACCTCTGTAATCTCATTTCATATATGTTTTTCTGTCTCTAAAATAGTGTGATGAGGTTGTCAGTTTCTCCCTTGTTCATGATTGTATATTTCTTACCAAGTAGCAATAGTACCTATGTTAGCTACAAATTTACTAAAGTACCTATAATGTGCACATATTTTCTTAAGATTTTGGATAAATATGTGCCCATGAGTAAATGGCCTGAAACCCTGACTAGCGCTTCACTACTTCCACTCTTTCATCTCCTCCCTCTTCCATATTTTTGCTGGAACATTGTTGCTTAGGATTCTTTTGGCATCTCTATGCATCAAATTCTATCCTTTCTTTCCTCCTCTTCATATTACTACAACACCGATATTAATACTACCCTTTGTTGTGTGATGGCCACCAGAACAAGGCATTTCTCTTTGAGGTTGGCTTGCTTTACCCCCTGAGCATCCGGATCCATGTGTTGGCTTCAATTTACCTTCATTAATGTTGATTGAACCAAACCCCCTTTATTATCCTTTTAACTACGTGACAATTGGAGTGCAACCAAAAGTCCCTATTAAAAATCTTCCATGCACTCCTCTATCTAAGATTTCGTAGGCACTGGTCTACAATCAACCCAGAGGTTGTCTCTAGGAAGCTTTCTATGTCTCCTAAAGCACTCATGCTGTAAGTGTAGTTAAAAGTGACAATAGGGATATTGTCATATTTTTGCATGATTGGTTGTCACGCAATGTGTAGAAGCATGTTTAGATGGTTTCGAAGGTCTATATTTATGTCTATGAGTTGTTCTAATCATTCAAGCATCTGTTGCAATCATTCACAAAGTTTTGACCATTGTCGCACGTGTCATCACGGTTGTCGCAAGGTGTATCTCAAGTGTCGCACTTGTCATAACTAGTCATGAGCTTGTCACACGAAGGTAAATGCATTATTTATATGTCATGGCGTTACATTGGAAAATGACCTCCTCATAAGCTCAGAAGAGAAGAGCAGGATGACTGAAGGATTGACTAAGGTCACAAGCCCATTTGTGAAGCTAATGTTGTCTAGGAACTAGCAACCTGCTTTATAAAGCTTCCTAGAGAGGCATAAGGTGTGTTACTGCCTAGGGTAATTTTTTTTGTTACCTCGGGAAGGGCGTTAGTCAACCTAAATGAGTTTCCATGGGTCAAAGGAACAAGTTGACTAAGAATATCCTGAGATTCACTCCTATGTCAGCTCACAAAAGAAGGGAAACATCAAAACTTGACCTGTTTGGAGGAATTACTATTCCTAACGGAGTCTACAAATGAGAAGGAGCACAAAATCATGGAAACATTTGTGTTTTTGCCTAAAGGAACTCATGAGGGATTTGGCGAGGCTTATCCTCTCATTCTATATATGTGAAGCTACAACCATTATGGAAGAAGGTCAAAATATTTGAAAGGATTTCCTATCTGACTGTCGAGACTAGTCTCTAACTAAGGCACTGAAAGAGGTTAAGAAGGGAGAGAGAGAGAGGAGTTGGAGGAGTAAGTCAAGGCTGATACAACCGATGGGTATAATCACCCTTTTCTACATTAATATAGAACTGCAATTGTGTTGTCCACTTTGTGGCATTGGTAGTGTAATTTGTTTACATATTTATGCAATGTTGTTATTAGAAGTGGCTTAGATACATTTAATTAGATATCTTTATATGTTTGTGCATTGATTGTCAAAGTTATATGCTGTGATATTACACCTTGTCTTATCTATGTGTAGGTTTTGATTTGGAGCTAGTTGAGGGGGTTTCCACTCCGCTACTTTGCACTCTCCATCAATACCACACCAAGACTTGAGGTAATAAGTCTTTCTTCCTACTTTGATTCTCATTTGTTTAACATAGATATGCATGCATCTCTGTGCCATTTGTAGCTAATCAAATAATCTTCCAAGGATCTCGGGAAGATCCTTGAGGGTTTCTACATCACCAAACACCCGTGCATTAATCCCTATAGCATAATTGGCAACTCCAATGGGACTACACTTACTTCCTAGTTTTCTCCCAGAAAGTTCCCAGATCGATCTTTCTACCAAGACTTCTTGTACTTCTTGATCCCCTAACCACTTAGGACTATACAACACCCTTCTTTCAGTGCTTATCCCTAGATCTGAACCCCACAACCTTCTTTTTGAACCTTTTCCCTCACTAATGATGTCTGCTAGTGTAAACAATGCTTTATAAAGAACTGTGGTCTCACACACAGTTCGTTAGTGCAACCATTAACTCTTTGTACCCTCTATTACAAAGCGTTAGCTAGCCATTTCTTGATAAACATACTGCTCTGTGACCTCATGGGTTGGGAAATTTGCTTGTACACTGATCAGGGATCTGCACCTGTGCTTGTTTGATTTCTCTGTCTCCTAAACAATTTTTTTTTAGAGAAATAACTTTACTTCTTAACTTTTTTTTCATAAAAGAAAAAATACAAAAAACTTTTATTGTGTTCTGCTAGTTGGTTTGATCTGCACTTATTTGGTTTCAAAAGTTGTTAGTGAGCATTGAAGTCTTGCCAGTTGTGCTTGTGTTTTACTAAACTAGGATGCATTCTGTATATATTGACGTATAAATGACTCTTCCTTTGTAGAAGCAACTTCTTCATTGAAAGTGAAATTTAAAAGCATTGTTTTTGCTTGATTTGAGTTGGAGTCCCACATAAGTTCATACGTCAACAACCCCATCGAAGGCTCTAACAAAGTAAATTTAAAATTTACCTAATAAAATCAATCATGAACTCTTTTTTGAGTAAACACATATTAGTTTAGGCTAGGATCTTGGGTTAGGCAATTGTGAGTTAACTGCCCAAGATCATGCATCGAAACTAGTGTCATCAACGAGGGAAATCCTTCTACACTCATACTATTCGAGACCACTCCAGTAAAATCAAAGCTAAATACGAGACAACATCGAACCGTAATCGAAGGTAGCCCACCTTCACTTACATCTCCGTTGGGTATTCTATGTATCGGGGATTCCTTCAGGGATATCGGAGCTGAGTCAGGGACTCAAGTATCTTGCGGACACAATGTACTATATGTGACAATGTCCCCCCCGGTAGTGTCTGTGATTTGAGGTAACCACAGTGGCCATACTTTCAAGGATGAACACAAGGTGACTAGGGTGGGCTACCCTTCTACCTAACATAAACAAGCCTACTCTACCTTCGATTTTTGGGAGGGTGCTAATGTTCACAAGAGTACTTGGCCCCTTAATCTAAGGTTCGGGCGAAGCTCAAGAGTAATCGTACTTGTACATTTGGAAAACTCTCTCTTTTATCCATTTTGATACTGGGTTTCATCTCCAGAAAATGGTGGTTATCACACATGGTCATACCCTCTACTTGTTGATTGATTTCCTTAGTGTATTTCTTATTTTTTAAGTGCCAGATTGTTATCACCGAGACTTTAATAAATATCACTGTAAAATCTATTGATAAAATTTATCAGCCACAGTGGATACATCCAGCCCTCGTCATCAATCTAGACAGTTGTTAGGTCATCCCCCACTCATTGTGGAGATCTGCGGAGCCCTAGTGAATCAGATTGCCCATCTTTGGGCAATCAGTCTCGAAGATCTAACACTGAATTAGTTTGGACATCCCACAATTCAAGATTACAGGAAGATTTCTTTACTGAAGTTTTGATTCCTCCATATAATCCTCTGATCATGAATCTGTTGGGACCACCCTTGATTCTGGTTGCATTTGTACCTCCTATGTCTCATGTTGGACCTACACCTACCATCCCATCGATGACTAATGGGTCATGGGATTTTGTGGAAACTTTTGATCCACTGCCACCTCCCCATTTGACAATCAGTACCACACCTTTGATGGAAAACCCTGCTATCCCACCTGTTTAGGGTTCAAACCCTATCATGACATCCAACGCAAGTGGAACCCAATACATACCGGTTTCTGCCCCTTTTTAGTGCTCCTTATAACATTTCATATATCACAATTAGCACGGGTCCCTTCAACAATCCCTTTGGTTGGAATCCATTATTTAGTTCCAACCCCCAGGTTTAGATGCCTGGGGGCACTGTTCCCACTATGCACATACTAGTCGGGAACATTATAGTTCCCCCTCCATTTATAGGCTAACAGGGACAATCATCGATCGACATGAACCCTCCTTATGCTAGTGAAGGACCTATAGTTAATTACGTGGCAAGTCGTATGTCTCAAAATGGTCATGCTCAATCCATATGGGCATCCCACTCTCAACTTCAAATGAGTCAAGGAGGAATTCCTTATCCTAGGGCAGTTACATTCCCTAGTCTAACAATCCCTATGGATAGCCATACTACATGACTGTACTCCATGGAAATTAATATTCCATGCATCTTGAGTATAATATTGGGAACAACATGATGGCAGGACTGCAAGGATCCTCAAGTCATGTGTCATTGCCTTGGTCCGATTCGAGGGCATCAAACACCTTGTCTTTCTTGGCAATGCTTCATATCCCTGACTTGTAAAAACTCACCAATGACCCCATCTATCACAACTTACTTTGGCCTCCAATCCTGCACAAAATTCCCATAGACATCCTGAAATTCGAAAGGAAACAAGGGGAGGATCTGGGTACGCACATCACCACCTATCATTTATGGTGTGTTTCTAAATCCTTGGTCGATGATAGTATCTAGCTACGTTTCTTTCCCTGCACCCTTATTGGAAATGCAACCAAGTGGTGCATTGAGTTACCACATGTGCCAGTCAATACCTTTGGCGCTTTAGCGATGGAATTATTAAAGCACTTTCAACTACCCATCCGCTATGAAACTGGGATAGAACTCCTTACTTCTTTATGTTAGGACACTTCCACCCGCATCTCTAATCACATCCATGAATGGAGACGTAGGTGGAGGCTAGTCAAAGCTCCCCTCCCATACTATCTATTAGCAGATTGGCTATGCAAATCTCTTCTCCCTCAAATCGCTAAATATGTCACGTTAGGTGGTGCGGTCATGGAAGACCAATCAATTCATCGTTCCCAACACTTAGATCTGATTTATTCATAGTTTGGTACATTATACGATGTCATTCCCAATTCCCCTCGAAAATCCAATGCTTCTGCTACTCATCAACCTGGTGCGCACGTCGATGGTATTATTGGTGCTACCTCCAGGGCTGATATAAAACAACTTAGTGGTCACATTCCCCAGTTGTTAGTTAACCCCTCTACGAAATTGACATCTCTTCCTACCACCACGATAAAATCCGTGCAGTCTACACAAAAACTCGGTGGTAAGAATAAGAAGAATAAGAAAAAGACTACTCCTTCTGAAGAGCAGTCAACCAAGCAGTACAACATGAAGTAGAAAGTTGTTGCACCTCAAGACAATGGAAAGGACAAACCTACCAAATTCCCTTGCAAAGTATGTGAGGAAGACCATATGACACATCATTGTCTGTGTCTCCACAAATGCACAGATTTCCTTGCTAAGAAGGAAATTTTCCCTACCCCTGAAGTCCTAAACAACCCTTTCCCTAATCAATAACAACAACACCTTATTGCAAACCAAATCCAACCCCCACAAGGGGGCAACAATGGTTCGCATCATCCTTCAACTAGTGAAGGACCATCTACCATTTACACCTTTGAAACAATAGATCTTCAAACAAGAGCCAAAACTTATGGAGCTATAGTCGCTAATGCTAAGGAAGGCTCCTCGAGTCAAAGCCCACTACTGCCTAATGATATTCATATTGAAAGGCCAACTACTAGTATTATGATTCACCCCCAAAAAGCGGCACTTCATCACACAACGCATAACACATCTGCATGTGTTGCCCAGAACTATAGTATTGTAGAAGATTTGCGTCAAGCACCATCAGCTATGTTGTCACTCGAAGTATAATTGCAAACCTATCCAACACAAAGGAAAGCTCTACTTTCGGCAATTGGTGGAGTCGACCCTCAGGATTTCATGCTTGTAATTTTTGACATGGACAAATGTAAACCTCCCCTTTCACACTAGCTTGCATTTCAGGTGCAAATATTTTCGAAAGGGCGAGGAGTACATAGATTTGTCATTGACAAAGGCGCCTCAACCTGCGTCATGTCAGCTTCATGTTGGCTCGCTTTGGGTTCTCCAAGCCTATCCCTGTCGTCGAATCCCCTTAAAGCTTTCGACGGCCACACTTTCATCCAAAAGGCTACCAATCCAACTACCCATCACTTTTAGTGGGAAGATAGTAATAGTGGATATCAAAGTCGTGGATCAAAAACTTGACTATAATCTAATGTTTAATCACAGTTGGACTTATGCCATGACTACCATTGTGGTTATTGTCTTTTGCATCATCCTATGTCCATTGGATGGAGGGATACTCATAGTGGACCAGCTGTCCCTTTTGTACCCCAGATTACTCCCCGTGACCTAGCAGCTCTGTACTCTTAGTGGGTGGTGTACCTAACTCTTATGTCAGTATCGGTACCGGTCTATTGAAGGGTTCTTCCCTGATGGGTTATTTTCCTCTCCCACCACTTGTTGTTCCACAGACGGTCTCTACAGTCTCATCTATTCCTCATGAACCAACCGATCCTTGGGTCCACCCAGCCCCTTCAGACATTGACGCTTATGGAGAAAAAATGTTGGTGTCACCAGCTAAATTGGCCTACCAATCTATTCAATCTACATCCAAATCTCCGGTCACTTTGGTCACGACCAGTAGTACCACCTCCTCTCCCATAAATTCCCCTTCTAACAATCTCCTCAATCAATTCCTACCTTCAGATGAAGCTATTCGAGAGTTCATGTGTTTATAAGAGCGACCTTGGGAGGAATCTCACCATCGTGTTTTGATATCTGATTCACACACGATGTCCATTCAAATCCTGTCTTATGGTGCACCTAAAATCATTCCCTTGCCTTATATGACTATCCATATTTTGCATTCGGAAGGGAACATGGGAAATATTTCAAAGATAATACTTATTGATATTTCGGTCAAAACAACCATCCTAGAAAATATTCAAATTGGAGCCGACTGCAATCCTGAGGAAATTTTGAGCTTCACCTAACCTTTTAAGGATTTCCATGATGTTTTCCCTTGGTCTTATGAGGAAATGCATGGCATAGATCTTTCTATTGTCAAGAATGAGATCAAGAAGGATCAATAATTCTTTTTATGGTTTTTTTCTTGCTTGTTAATCTAAAAAACCTTGAGTCTCCTTCTTTGGGCTCATTAAACTACTACAAAGAAGATATGAGCTTGATCTTTTATGGGACCTTTTTCTTGCTCTTAAAATGAAAAATCCCCAAGTTCCTTATTTAGGATCATTAAAATATTATGAAGAAGATTTGAGCAACTCTTTTTCTCTCTCATTTTTCTAGCTCATTAAATTGAAAATGATAGTCTAAGAATTGTTTTTAGGGACTTTTTCATGCTCGTAAAATCGAAAAAACCCTGAGTCACTTCTTCAGGCTCATTAAAAACTTATGAAGAAGCTCCGAGCATTCTTTTTAGGAACTTTTTCTAACTCGTAAAATTGAAGAAACCCTGACTTTTCGTCATCTAGCTCATTAAACTCCTTCGATGACAGTATGAGCGTTTTCTTTTTTGGGACTCTTTCTCTCTCCTAAATTGAAAAATTCCCGAGTTTTTCCATTCTTTCGGGTTGTTAAATCTACGAAGAAGGAATGAGAAATTATTTTACCTCTTTTTCCTTACTCATTGAAATGAAAAAGATGCCTCGATTTTTATTCATTTGACTCGTGATAATTTGATGAAAATCTATTGAGTTTGTCGTCATGTGACTCATTAAAAATTCATGACGAATATCAAGCTTAGTCCCTCTCCTCATACTCGTAACAAAATGAGTCAAACATCTATTGAGCATAGGTTTATCTCTTTATCTGGACTGAGTATATTAACTTACGAAAAAGGAACCTTTTTTAGGTATATGATTAAACCTTTGTCTCACCCAGTTAAAAACTATGACAAAGGGACCACCCTGGCGTCACTCTTTACGTTCCTTTCAAACTCTAGAAATGTGAAAATACCACCGAGTTGTTTTGTCTAGACTCATTAAACTAAACAGATGATGAATGGAGTTGCTCTTTATGATATTTTTAGGCTATTAAAATATGAAAAGAGCAATGAGTTTACCCGTCTGCACTCATTAAAATAATTAGATGAGGAATATAGTTGATTTCACTGTGCAAATGATTGAACTATTTCCATTCAATCGAATGAACAACAAATTTTATTTTCTATTTTGATTTTTCCATTCAAACAATTGAACGATTCCCGTTCAACCGATTGAACAACACCTTTTAAGAAGATAAATTGTGAGTTTTCCTAATTTTTTGATCATTATGCCATTCTCTCTTCTTCTTTTGTATTGCAAATAAGCATCATTTGAATTTATTTGTGCCTCTTCTAAGGAAAACAGTAATAATAATATCATTATGACTTCTAAAGCCTTTTTGAAGGTTATCTTTATTCATAAGCTGATACGGTGTACCTTTAGAATGACTGCCTGAACATCTTTTCTTTTGGACACATCATGAAATGATTCATTATTCTTAATCCATGTTGGCTAATGTTTATACTCCCAAATGGATAAAACTCATTGATATAGTGATAAGGGAATAAGAGTATAACATTTTCATTGGAATCTTTTTACTTCTTACACCATCCTTGACTCTTAAGGAGAAAATGAGCCTCCCTTTTTTTACTGTGAGAGCTGCAAAAGAAAAATGGAAATGATAAAATATGAAAATTCTTAAAACACTATCTAAAGAGGATAGGGGGTCTCATCACGAGCCAGCCTACCATGATCATAAGGATGTAACATGTGACATTTCAGTTTGGCCACCAAACCAAGGTAACAACCTTCTTGATAATTAAATGTGTCAGAAGAACAGGGGGTTTCATCACGAGCCAGCTTGATCACTTTGTTACACCTTGGTGAGTGGCACTATGGTTATATGGTCACCATGCCAGCATAGTGGTCTCTTTATGACAAAGAAAAGAATAATTAACTGTAAGAGAGACTCTGGTTCATTTGGAGGGGTTAAAAAGCAACCCTGTCAAGGCTATGAATGCCTGCTGGTAGCAGTGGCTTTGCTTGTGGTATTGGAGTATCACCTTATATTTCCATATGATATTTAGCTCTTATCACCTATGGATTTGTTTCTAAAGAGAATTTCCATTTGAGCATCACTTTTACAAGTTGAATAACATGGTGACTTTAATCTATATTCTTTATATTCTATATTTCCAATCATTAAATGGCAGTCATTAAGCACATACCGCCGGTTATGCTGATGTTATTAATACTACTCGCGGTGAAGATATTTGACATAATGAATTAAAAATTGATGTTTTTATTTGATTTGGCCAATTCACATCCAACAAAAAATATTGCTTAAATTCTTTACCGATTTGCGTGTTGTGTTTTTTCTAGATTGGTTGCTGACATTTATTTCACATCAATGAATTTGCTTGCTTTTTGTGTGATGAAAGGACATGTACACCTTTTTTTTTGTCAGAGGAGGGATGGCCTACATATGCATGTCATGTGTCATAGTTATGGATAACTGTGTGACAATCATTTGGATTACCTCCAGAGTACGAACCGCATGATGAGTATGAATGTGTAATAATTAGCAAGAAATTCCGACTGGACGAAGAACGAAAACCATTATGGTGGGCATGAAAACTTATGATCCTACATTAAGTATGGTTGACAGGATGAATTCCTTAACTAAATATGATAATAATCATCCAAACACTGTCATTTCCCTGTTAATTGTTGTAACACACATTGCTGCTATTTTGAATTATAGAGGTAAAACACAATTGCATACAGGTGAGCCAGCCTCAGGTACAATAGCCATGGGCGGAAGAGCTATCCAGAGTGAACCTCCAGTGCTGATGGTATTAGATCAAGCTCATGCAATCCTCAAATGCACTGGCTGGTTGCAGTATTTAAACAGATTGCAGGGATTTCATGAGGAGATAACACTAGAATTTCTACAGAATCTATAGAATGGTAGTACAGTGGTAAAAGGAATAAGCATGATGGTTTCTGAAGAAGTACTAGCTGAAGTCACTAAACTTCTGGTAGAGGGGGTGAAATGGATAGATAAACATGTCCTTTTATACAACACAATTGAATTATTCTAGGATCTGGGCGAGCAGATGGTATGAATAGGGAAAGGACTTCATCCTTCGACGTCGCAGCAGCCGTGGCAAGAACTGGTGGTCATCATCCAAAGATACATTACCTATGACGGTCGACACAATGTGGTAAAGCCCCGACAACTAAAACTTCTAGCCATTTAAAAATAATAATTTCAGTTAATTTATCGTTTTATCTGAATTCCCTATTACATGATGTCGCTTGATGAGTAAGGACAGCTAAAGACCCACATAGTGTACTAAGCCATCATGGGTTAATTAAATTAATTATCACAAATAGATTGGTGTAGCAGAAATTAACATGGGACTGTATCATAAATCCCATCTTGACCCCACCACCGGAAAATGCGGTAACAGAGCAGCAAGGGCCGAGAACCCCAAGCTTAAGAAGAACAGTAAAGAGAAAGAATTCCTCTGCACCCTTAGAACCAGCAAAGCATAGGCTCTTTGTGCGATTGAAAGCCCAATGATGCATCCCAATTCAAGCAGAGGAAGCCAGACCATCCTGCACACCACCTCCTACTCCGCAAAATCCCCCTTTGCAATACTATCAGGAAGAAGTGGCCAAGGTATTGGAAAACATGGGAATGTTTTCCGAAGGTAGAGAACAACTAGGGAGCATTGAAAAACAAAATTGTACCCTTGACCAGTCATCCCCTGCTAATGGCCCTGGTCGTGAGAAAACCCATACATTTACTAATGCCATGGAGGAACGGAGGGAGTCAATGTTGGGTTGTGTTATATTATTTCCATGACTAGCCCATGTAGTTAACCAGAGGGTTAGAGGTGGGGCAGAGCCCCCCTTCGTTGCACTGATTGTGTAGCGGGCAGGGGTCACAGGGGGTTTGAGGCATACCTGTAACCCCACTTTATGGGGTCCGGGGCAGTGCCTCGGAAAATTTTGGTTTTGGACCCTATGTTAGGATGGGCGGACCCACCTATGGTTTTGTGCATGATTTTTGCACATGTTTTTGGACACGATGGTTTTCGGTCCATCGTATTGGATGCTTCGACATGTATAAATATGTATTATAACATTGAAAGGAACATAATGAAAAATCAAGCTGGTAGTCCCAGTTTTGCGATCCAGGGGAAAATCTCTATGTATATGTGTTTTATGTGTTATGATCTCGCATTGTTTATTTTCTATGTTTTAGAATTCGTATGCAGGTAATTTATGTACGGGGTTAAAACCTACATCCTGTAACCAGGACATGCTATCCGTTTGTTAGGATTCCTACAACTAGAGAGAAACACAATCTCAAGATTCCTTTTGCTGCTTATTGTTTGTAGACTTTACCCTTGTTGCAGCTCGAATCTTAACCCTCTATCTATAAATCTTAAACCTCTATCATCATAGACATCAATTTATATATTAAAAAAAAACTTTCCCATTTGAAAAATGGTCACCCGAGCTTTAGATTTAGGACCAAATTTGACTAGAAAAGCAGGGTGACCTTAATCCAAAGCCTAGTTTGTTGCGTAGATGAATAACTTGCGAAAACATTCTGTTGAGCGATGTGTCTGGGATGGCTTGCTAATGTTGGAAACGATGTCTTAGTGAGGGACTCTAAAGTAATAGGGGAAAGGTTCATATGCAAATATTATAAAGTATAACTTTCAATGAACATTATGATATTCAATAGACATGATATAAAAGTAGTAAGCCTATGCACAGTGCAAAATATGTACTGAACAAACTAAAAAATGGAGACGAAAATGTTGAACCTCGAAATATCTACCCAGATTTAGAGAGATGTCCAAGATTTTGTGGGTTTCATCTGGGTTTGGCAACCTTACAAAGATAATTAACCCTACTGTAGAGCAAAGAAACGGACGCAGATTCCTTTGTTTTTATCCAGAATCGGTAGATTAGTAATTTTCGACTTCTTTTTATCACTCGCCCCAGATTCAAACAATTTTTTCCATGAGACTACCTGTTGAATCGCCAACGAATTGTTCCAAAAAGGCCATGTCATGCCTACACAAAAATTTAAAATATGTAGTCCATAATTATTAAAACAATTTCTTAGCATATATCTGTCCGAAGAATTGATCTTTAAGATCTTTATGGAAATTGTCTACAATGTTAAATTCCATTACTTTGCCTAGGATCATAAGTATTTCAAGCTCCAATTTCAAGTTTGAAGAGCTTCTCAACAATTTAGTTGATTTAACCATTCTTTGAAACAACAGAAATTAAAAGATTCTACATGGCCTACTGTCTATATAGCCTTAAAAAAATTAAACAATTTTTTTGTGGGATTCAAGAAAATTTAAAACAATTTTTGAGCAAATATCCCTCCGAAGAAACAATCTTCCAGTTCTTAATTGAAATTATCTACAATTTTAAATTCCATTACCTTGTCGAGGATCAAAGATATTTCAAGATCAACTTTCAATTTTGAAGAGCTTCACAAAAACTTAGCCAATTTAACTATAATCTGAAAATTAAAAAATTAAAAGATTTTGCATGCCTTGACACTCTATAAAGGTTTAAAAAATAAATACATGATGTTTTTGTCAATAATTTCAGGGGATTCAAGAAAATTGAAAGTATTTTTGTTCTGTTCTAAAAGGTTCTAGAACTAGTCATGGAGTAAAAAATGACAGAATACTAGCTAAATGAAATAAATTTGGGTGTCTAATAAGATAAGACTTTGTATTAAAACCTTAGGGGAGCAGAGGCAGTTCAACAAAGCTTCTTGAAACCTCACACCCTTGGGATGGGGAATTTATTTCAGTATATAAACTTGCTATATCTAGACTTTACTGAACGATCTTCTTGGTTTGGTGAGCCCGTACTAATGACATTAGGTTCATTCATGATTTCATGACAATAGTGTGTCTCACTAGGAAAAAGAGTAAAAGCAACCAGTTTTAAGTGTCAATGTTGGATGATAGAGGCATCAAGATAAGAATAATTAAATTTCTATGTTTATTTATTATTCAATATCGGATAGTAAGTTATTATATACTACTAAAAAATGGTTGAGAAGGTCAAACTTGATCATCCCCATTTAGTATTCATCTTGTCTATAAAAGGAGCTCAATTATATTTTGCATATGCTTTTAAATTTTAATTAATCCAAGTATTAGTATTTCAAACAATATTATATATCAATTAGTGTTATTGTTTGCATTCTTACCTTTGACAACAAACACAAACAAGAGCATTTAGTCCCCTTTATATCTAGTTTTTGCTGCCAAACTCTAGGAGCGACAGGCTTCATTAAGACAACAATATTAAATGCTTATTTATCCCAAGAAACATCCAATTATTTAAAATAAAAACAAACAAAAAAATCCTAATGGAAATACACATGCTTCCCATGAAATTAATCAAAGGAAGTCCTCCTTGTAGATTTGCAAATTCATCTTTTCTAAAAACAATATTTTTTTGTCAAATAGTAGTAATAGGTCATATAAGGTCTAGCAACTTAGGTGGAAGACACAAATATGAACATTCCCAAACCATCACTCGCTATTGTTCTATAGTGGGATCCTAAAGTTGACCCTTCCCTATTTTGTAGGCTCATTTAATGGAAAAACAATTCAGGGAATTTGCCACTTACTTTAATGATAAAAATGACTTTTTCAAGTACAAGGCCACCTTTAGTGTATGGTTACCCAAAAGTGGAAAAGTGCTAAGCACATGCGGTTCAAATATGCACTTATCATTCGATTGAACTTATTAAGGCGGTACTTCAACCATGTTCTCATGTTGTTGGGCAATTCAATTTCTAAAATTGCTTTCATTAAATTATCAACCAGGGATACTCATAAGCTTGTGATGATGCCAACAAAATATATGCAAGAGTAGGAAATTGTCTCTATGCTAAGAAAACCTGGTTGTAATGAAATAAAATGCTTCATTGATCAATTTGGAGTGAGCTCAATTCTCCTAAGATCAAAGTGACAAACTATTTCGTAAATCAATGAAAACTTGATCTACATGCATAAATAAGCAAAGTCTTTCATTCAAGATGCAATAAGCAAAGGAAAAGGCTCCTAACTTAGGAGGTCCTGGTTGTCCCTCCCCACAGTACTATCCTCAAGAAGAGAAACTAAAGAGCATCAGTTTGTGATGTGTAGAAATTAAGAAAAGAGGCTCCTAACTTAGGAGGTCCTGGTTGTCCTTCCTCATAGTTCTACTCCAACAACATTACCATTGCATCAAATCATAAATTGGAATTCAAGAAACAATTCAAGAAATGCAAAAGGATAAATTTTTAGTTGTGATTTATAATTTGATAGAAAGATAATTTAACTTAAATCCTCGGTTGTCCTTTTGTATGCAAATTAGATTTTAAACCAAAATCATCCAAAAATCATACAGAAATCATAACACATCTAAGTAACCGAATCATAACACTGAAACAAAAATTACTGAATCAAAACTATGCTAATTTATACCATAAAGAATAACAACTGATTTACATCTAAAACTATAGAATGAAAATTTATGTAAAATGAAGCTTTATTCTATTCCATCATAAGTTGGATACACGCTCCAAGATTCCTCCTCTTGGAATGGAGGAGGCACTCCTATTTATACATGAAATTTAGATAACTAATAAAGATTTAAGATCCACGAATCTCTCCTAAATCCATAAGTGTCTCATGTGGTTACAACCATGTGCTAACATTTAGCAACTAACATCTCTAAAAAATCCTCGCAAAAATATCTAATATCTTTGATAAGAAATCATATCAAAAGTTCCATGATTCTTCTCCATAAAGTATGCTTGAAGGAATCTCCCAAATCTTTATCAAATCTTCAAGGGGTTGAAGAAGAAATTCGAATTTGAGACTTGGTGGTCAAATATGACTTTGTTGAAGTCTTCAAATACACCTACAAACATCATGAAACTTATCCCACTTCCATATATAAGTAAAAACATATTATTTTTCCCAAATTTAATCATAAATTCACTCAAAAACACTAAAACATATGCATTGGAAAATGATAGGTCTAAACCCGATGTAATCATGAAAATAGTTTAATGTAAGGGTATGGGAAAGAGAAATATGGTTTAAAATTGAAGCGAAAGTGAAGTGAATGGTTGGTAAAAATATAGTATTTGAGAAACCCAACATTCCCCCGAAATGAAAATGTTGCATGTCCTCATGAAACCTTGCATTGAATTTCTTGAACTGTGTAATGGAGTCTTCTTTTTTGATGTGTAGCAACATTTTTTTGGTGTAGTTGGTTCTTGTGTGACAACCATAAATATTGCAAGTGTTGGTTCTTGTGTGACAACACTTTCCTTTTTACTCTTCTTCTTACTACAACAAAGAATGATATTGAAAATTCAACCATATGAATACATTCCAAATGATGATTTAGTAATGTGTGCATCAACCATTCAATCTTTTTAGCCTTATTTGCTTGAAATTGTTGTGCAAAACATGCTCTTTAAATAACCTATGTATAGGCAACCACAAAAATATGGATATATTATTGAAAATTTATGTTTCAATGGTTGCAAAAATTATTTGGAACATCCTTCATATGGTAGTTTTTCTTAGGAATGTATGCTTCATATGAAAACCATTGATGCATTATGGATGTCAATCAAGGTGTTTATAAGAAAAACAACTTTCAATTGGGAAAAACATGTTGCTGAGCATTATATGAGGTTATGAAATATGGAATCAAAAAATAGTGTAATGAATATAAGGAATGATGAATATCTCCCCCCTGCCCAACTGAAGGTCTTTTCAATCCTTGGAAAATGTAGCAAATATGGAATACCTAGAATGACATGAAATAGGGAAGGATACGAAAGGACAAATAGGGAAATTTTCCAAATATATGTATTTTAGCATTCAAGGAATTATTCATTAAAAGAATGGAAAACAACATATCTTCACCTACCTGAGAAGGTTATGAGCTATGCATATAAGATATCTTTGTATGGCTGGGATATTTTTGGCTATTAATGTTGGATCATCGATCTTTGAAGTGAAACAATATGATCTGCTTGGTTGTATGAAAATAGAATGAGATCGGAAATTGGTACATTTGTACCGCCTTATTGCTGGAACTAAGTTGTTGGTGTTGAATTCTGGAGATAAGTTTTGATTTATGGGAACACTGCTACAATCTTTTGTAAATGTCATGGAACTATATAGTCTGCATTCATATCCAGATCGTGGCATACTTCTTTTCTATGTGAATAAATTTTGTTGATGTCGAACATAGAAAGAAATAGTTGGATTACCGACCATTAATGAATGTTGTTAACAAACATGAGACTACTCAACTTCAATGTCAATGAGGGTCAAGATGCCCAAGTACATATTACTAGGTACGAATAAATGAGTTGAAGTCGAGTCACCTAGAAGATCCAACAAATATGGTACATTGATGTATCATCGCCAATTGACACACATTCTACATTACTCTTCATGAGAGTTTCTATCATCCTAGCTATAGTGAAGACCCATACTCAGATGGCTTCAATTTGGTGGTTTTAAGCTATGCCATACAATAACACATTAAAGTCTTCTACATGCTCTAGGTGCAACTCTCCATTTCTAGACATTAACAATATTACAATTTTCATAGGGCCACATTTCACAATAATGTTACTTATTATACCCTTCAATACCAATTCTCTATTAAGGAATTTTTTTGAACCACAATCCACTCCCTTACTCCTATTAAAGTGATCAACATTAATAAACCTATTGAACCAAATACTCAACTCATGCTCATGAATTGCACTTCAGACACCTGTAGATCATGAGTTATTACATACTTATTACAAACAAATCAAAATTGTATCACTAAGTTGACTTCAAGAATTTGGTCTTTGTTGCCTTAGACAAAATGATGGCTCTTCCAATCACTCCTCACCTTCACCCTTATCATTTTGTATGAGTGAATGAATGAGTTTAATCTTTATTTGTTTCTCAAAAATGTGAACTTACTTTTTTTACTGACCATGTTTCCAGGAGAGAAATCTATGTGATGTAACCTATGAAATATATGGATATTTTATAAAGTAAACCTTACCAATTTGATTGCTTTACCTTGGATGGCTCTCACATGATCCCTTACATTCTCACGAATGGAAATCAAAAGTATTACCTTTATGTCTTAGACACCCCATGATAGTCCCTCTCTATGATAATGCCATTGTCTTATAGATTGCACTTCATAAATATATACACCTTGAAAGTACCAAAGAATTGCATAAGCACACTCCTTTCACACTCTTTTCATATCTTATTAGGATGCTTTTGTTAAAGCTAATTGGTCAAAGTACGTTTCCCCACATTAAAGTTCTTGGCACACGCAGATTCAACCATCATTCCTTATGCATTTACTAACTAATAATGAAATTTAATTTTCCTATACTTCAAATAGCATAATCACTATTGATCTTATTGACCTTTTTCCACTCCCTTTGTCACTTTTCACTTTAATCTTTATTATCATCTTTCTCCTTCTTCCTTCTAGAGACCTCTCCCTTACAAATGTCCATGCCAATTCCGCATTGTCGATGATAGATTAGGTTACATTTATCATGATATACCAATTTAGTGTTCGCTTTAATTAGAAATTAATGCACAACTAAGGGATGAACAAACTCCAAAATGGGCGAAGAATTTAAAAATTCAATATTAAGTTTGATAAAAAATTAAATGCATACCTAATGGATAAGCAAGCTCCGAAAAATGGAGGAGAATGGAGTTAAATTACATATATGTAGGAAGTCTTCAACCAAAGACAAGCTAGAAAAGCAGCAAGAAGTTGGCCTTGCATCATGTTCATTCGCATAACTCGAAGTATTGGGTGCAAGTTATATGCATCATGTTCATTTGCATAACTCGAAGTCATGGGTGCAAGTTATATGCATGTTGTCATGTGTGTTGAAGCTCGCAATGGTAAAGTTTGGACTTTCTTGCATAGTTCCAAATTACCTCTCCCCACATGTAATATTCAGGTCAACTATGATGTGTTTACACAGGGTTTTAAGGTTGTAGATGATGGCATGTTTAGTTTTTAGATGGTCGCACAACTTCAACCAACTATGACATGTCAGTGCAACTTATGTTATTATCATGTGTCAATCTAACATTATTGAGTATTGAGGTGGTATAGTTTGATGTGTGAAGGTAATAGTATTCTTCTCAAAATTTCTTCTAAGTTAGAACTTGCTATACATTTTGAAAATTTGCAATTAATCTTTGTTGAAATATAATTTGGGTAATTCATAAAAAAAGTTTACACACATCCTTTTAGGAAACTATGTAGACTTTTCATATTACCAATATTACCCATGTTTTAGTAAACACTCTACCCAAGACAAACAAAAGTAGAAGGACATAATCAAGACCAAATTTATAAGAAAAAAAAAAGAATAATGCAATTGATGGTCACAATGTTGAGTATCGGGGAACAATGAAACAACTTGTAGGATACATTTTTTTATTTTTTTATCACATTTATGTTTTGAGACTTTAAAGGTGTTCACAAAATACAGAAAATTGAATTTAAACTTTTGTTTTTGTGAACCTAGCAATGTAGTGTAAAGTTGTTTTATACTATTTTTTGTTGAGCTGAGAAGCTTATTCTACAATCCAGTGTGATGTGGGAGCCTGTTGGTCCATCATTAAAGTTGAAACTTTAATAATGCCAAAATAAAATTCCTAAAATAAAAAAAAAAAATAAAATAAAAAAAAAAATTAAATAACTATACAAAATATATTAAATAATTTGCTAATAAAAAAATTGCTAATTGAAAAAATTGGATCTCTAGAGTTCATATTACATCAGTACTTAAGATGAATCTATAATGATAAGTAAAAATACAACATAATAAATTTGAGGTTCAAGATAAAGTCGACTAAAATTTTAGATGTATAACAGTTCACCTCTCTATTTTCACCAATTTTATATTCTAATTTTAAGAATTTAAATATCTATACCTATAATTAGAAATTGGAATTAGAGAAGAAAAACAAATTTCTAAAACTCAAGTTCCACTTAAAAAATACAAATAAATGCACATTTTCTTGGGAGACAGTTATTTGATTATTTCTGAAATTATGAATGGTCTTTTCTAAGCCTGTCATACAATTCCATATGTTTTTTCTAAGCTTATATATAAATCTATATTTTCCTCAGCAACGGCGTTTTGTGAAAACATGAATACCTTTTTACAGTACCAGTTATCTCTGTCTTTATTAAATTTAATGCCAACTATTGAGAGTTTAGTTTTGCTATTAATAAAAGTTGGGCAACGATCTTACCTAAAATCCTGAAAATTATCAATGCTGAATCAAATTATTTATGGTAAATGCTGGGCAACGATCTTACATAATATCACGAAAATTATCAATGCTGAATCAAATTATTTATTCACACCTATTCGGGCTTTGAGTACGTAAGAGAGACCGTTTGTATATTATTGTTGTAACAGTGTTGGAAGGTTTATTTTACATGGGGATTTCAATCTTTCCTTCAATATTTTCAACTGTGGTTATTTTTATGTAGATTTTGTATATTATTGTTGTAACAGTGTTGGAAGGTTTATTTTAGATAGGGATTTCAATCTTTCCTGTGGTTATTTTTATGTAGATTTTGTATAATTGGGTCTGTGGATTTCGATTTTTTTCAATAACCATTTTGTTTTTAGATTTTGTATAATTGGGGTTTAGGATTTCAATCTTTCTTTCAATATTTTTAATAGTAGTTATCATTTTCTAGATTCTATGTAATTGGACTTTTTATGTATTGTAAAATAATTGTTGCAGCTTTCATAAGAATTAAAAACTTGAAATTATTATTTATTTAAATATTCTTTTAAAATAAATATATATTGGAAAAACAATGGCCATCCTTTTTATATAGGGCATTGTTAAATATTCTTCTTAATAATAATATAATTTGGAAACACAATTGGCCATCCTCTATATATGGCATTGCAGTGAGAGAAAGAACATAATTCGTCTTGCAATCCTCTATATATGGCATTGCATTGAGAGAGAGAACATAATTCGTCTTGCAACATCTGCAAATTCGTCTTTCAATATGTGTAAATTGGTATGTTATTTTTTATTATTAAGCCCTTACGATAAGCCCTTGAGAAAATACTTTTTTAGATAGAAATTTTATTAGTGCATGATGTAATTTTTAGTTACATCGATTGAAATAATTTTTAAGTATATGGTTTAATTAGCTTTATAAATTAACAATAAAATTAGTGTGTTTTTTATTATTGGTTATATATAAGATAAAATAAAGTATTTTGTGTGAAGTGAAGAGATAATTGATTTGGGACTTAATTTTGGCTTTCAACATACTAATTACATGTTTTTTTTGGGAGTTCATACTCATTACATGCGCTTGTATGGGGGAGTTCTAGTTCCCCCGACTTCCGTAAAGAGGCTTAAAGGAGATTTTCCCTTTACTAATTAGAGTTTTTCTTTACCTTTAAAAACTATATTGGTACAAAAATCCAAAAAGCTAGATAGAAGCCATGGATTAGGTGAAATGTTGACTTGGTTTGGGACTTATTAAAGCTAATTTTGTAGATTACTTGGTTTGTTAACAAATCCATGTAGGTTGGCTAACCTAAATAGTGAACTCTTATGTCACTAGAAATTATGGAAATTTTCTTTGGGAGAAAATTATTGTCACCTACCTCAATGGGAAGCACTGAGAAGCATGTAATTTGTTGTTAGACCTCAGCTGATAGATCATGGAGTCCATGGAGTCTGATCAACCTTAAAATGAACATTTTTATCACTAAAAATTAGAAATTCCCTTGCTTGGGGAAGCATTCACTCCCTGAATCCCATGGAGAGGCTTAAAGGGGATTTTCCCTTTGGTCATTGGCATTATTTTACCCTTTTAAAAGCTCTTGATATGGAAATCTAGAAATCTTGACAAACATGGAAGCTAATAATTGGGTGAAATGTTGGACTTGATTTGGGACTCAATAAAGTTAATTATATAGAATACTCAGTTTGTTAGCCCTTAGTTGGAAAACCCATGGAGTCTAGGTAACCTGGAAAGTGAACTCTTAAATCAATAAAATTTAGAAAAAAAAATGGAAAATTTCTTTGGGAGAATATTTTTGTCACTCACCTAAATGGGAAGGACTAGGAAGCACATGGCATCAAGCTTGCCAATGGAAATATTGATCACCAAAATTTAGACATGACCTTGCTTGGGGGAGCTTTGGCTCCTCTAACTATGATAGAGATGATTAAAGGGGACTTTAACTTTAGTCATTGAAGTGTTGCTTTTCCCTTTTAAAACTCTATTGGCATGGAAATCCAAAAACCCTAACAAATATAGAAGCCATGGATTGGGTAAAATGTTGGACATGGTTTGGGACTTATTAAATCTAATTCTATAGAGTACTTAATTTGTTAGTCTCTGTTTGCAATTCCATGGAGTCTAGCTAACATGAACGATGAACTCTTGATCACTAAAAATTACACAAAAGTGGAAAATTTCTTTGGAAAAATATTTTTGTCATCAACCTAAATAAGGACTCAAAAGCACATAATTTGTTATTAGACCTCAACTAATAAATCCGTGGAGTTTGCTCAAGCTTGACAATCAAATTTTGATCCCTAAAAATTAGTCAAAATGGAAAATTTATTTGGCAAAATGTTTTTATTGCACACTTTAATAGGATGGACTAGAAATTAATTTTCGATGTAGCTCCTTGATTTTGCATATCATTGTTTCTATTTAATTTTTTTTTGTTTGTGTTCACTTTGCAGGAAGTTTCAAATAAAGCACTAGCACGGGGTGGGGTACCCTATCTCTTTCGACCTATGTAAAGAAGAAAATTGTCCTTATATAATTTGATTAGGAAATATGTGGTTGTAGCTTCCTTTGAGGATGATAGTGCATCATGTGTGCATGTATGTGTGGAAGTACTTAAAAAATGTTACCTAGGGAAGATTACTTTAACGTATTTTCAATAAGAATATATCAAAATTCTTGATTAAGAGAACATGCTTTAAATATGGATGGTGCCATGAGCATGTTGCAAGAGATAGTCAAACTAAGTATTTTTTTTTTTATAAAACTAGAGAGAGGAAGTAGAAGAATAAAATTAAGAAAACAAGAAGCTTATCCTTGTAAAAATGCAAAAACACCTACCAAAATTGAAGTAGAATGAGATTCAAAACTAATAGGGATACATCTCAATGTGGAACTCCTTAGAGTTCATATAATTGCACCAATAGTTTGAGTTTTAGTACCCTTTGTCCTTTTTGGGGAAGAAGAAATTATCATTTAAACCTGGCCAAATTAAGAAATATGTGGTTGTAGCCTCTCTTAAGGATGACATCGTATCATGTCTATATATTTGCGTGGAATTACATACAAAAATGTTATGTAGAAAAAAATAGTTTGATGTGTTTTGGTTAAAAATATACCAAAATTCTTGATTAAAAGAAGAGTCCTTTAAACATATTTGGTGCCATGGGATTTGCCAATTTGGAAGAGAATATGAAACAAAGTAGAAATTCTTAAGAAAACTAATGAGGAAGTAGAAGGATAACACTAGGAAACAAGGTAGTATATCCCAAAGCCCCAACAAAATTAAGGTAGAACGAGACCAGTGAACCAGTAAAAAGGTAACATGAAAATAAAGAATAATCCGAAGATGAATAAACAAAAAAATAAAAGATATAAATCGGGAAGAGTTTTGTTATGTATCATCCTATTAAAATGATATATATTTGTTTATAATAATATAATAAAATGTTTTATATATGATTTTCAATAAGACAATCTTACTTGCGTATAGCCATTTTAAATTATATCCATTAAATATTGAGAAGAAAAGAAGCTTAGGTGTAAGCCTGGTGGACCTTGTTAGAACTACATAAGATTATTGACCTATTGAGACACCAAATTGATGTATGAGACACCCTTATTTTTGTAACAAGGGACCAACCTTTGTGCATTGATTTGATTTCTTAGTGTATGGAGGTGTACAATCCTATGCATTTTCATATTTGAACTTGTGACATACAACGAGAATATGTTTTTCTCCATTATGCCTATAACCTTTTCAAGTGTCACATTCACAAGATATTGAAGTTATTTCCCTATTAAGGTCGAACCTTTTTATTGTTATATTAGTTAGGGCCTAAATCTACCTTTGGTTGAAGGAAGGCAGGTCTAGGGTAACATCAAACCACGCTTAACCTGGTAGCTAGCCCTACCAGGTCGGGAGAGGGCTCTCTCCTTGCCAATCTCAATGAAAATTTATCAAGGAAGGCTTGAGATGACTGATATAAAAACTAATTTTAGGCTAGGTATGCTTGCTTAGAGGAATTTGATTGATTTTAATGGTTGAGTTGTTAGATCATATGGGAAGGCAGCTTTGGGTCCGGGAAATGAACACAGATTTGTAGAGGTTTCTATGGGGTGAGGTAGGAAAGTGTTTTAACACTTTAAAATGAATGTAATGGTGGGTCTAAAGACTGGTGAGGAGCTGGAGAGGGCATGAAAAAGTCATGAGTCCTCTTCAAACAGTAGAAAACATGTAAAACTAAATAAACCCTAAGGTAGAGCAATAAAACATCAATGAATTCTACCTTTTACACTTGATTCATTTAGCTATGAAGAATAAAAGAGATGATGGCACACATAAACATAAGATCACTGAATAATTGAGAAGGAAACTATGCTAATTCACATTACCACAAGAATCCCACAAAATACTGCAAAATCCCGGTTTATTTCCTTGCCAAACTACAAAAGTGATGTACAATAGTGCTCAATGCATCCACAAGAGTCCAACCTTTACAAATGACTGAAAAGACACATGATATAGACCTCCAAACCACCTGTGCTATCCATAAAGAGTCGAATCTATGAGAAGAGGGGTGGTTTCAACCATAGCTAAACCAGGAACACAAAAATAGGTAGTGGAACAGCTTGCCTCTAAAACCTAGGAAACTGATTCATTCAACTCTAAACCACCTACAACTGATGTATCTACCTTATCCAGTCAATTTTTATCATTTTTACATCATATTAAATCAATTTACATCATGTCACATCATGAATTTGACCATAAGAGAGAAAAAACCAAACTAGAAGAGAACTAGGCGAAAAACAAAGTTTTTGAGCAAAATTGGCACCTTTTCATCCTGTGCGTAGTGCCATTTTTTCTGTGTGTAGTGCTTTTTCCAAGCTGCTTTTGGAGGCTTTCCCCTTCACCAAATTTTCTCCAAGATGGCTTGTTAGAAAGTTTTGTCTATCTACTTTCTAGGACAAGTGGAATGTTTTGATTTGGAGTCCATTTGCCCCTCCACAATTTCAATCTCCCAATACTGCTTCCTGTGTGGCCAAAAAGTGGTAGAAAGGACATTTTTGAGGTGTTTTTGGCCCTTTTGGAGGTCCAAAACTTGTCAAAATTTCCTAGTAATTTCTGAGCATGCATAAATTTTCATAAGGAATCCAAAAATACCAAGTTTTCTTCAAATGGAGGTTCCTATCAAAAGCAAGCACCGGTGGTGCTACGCACCTCCCAGAAAAGCATGTGTTAAAAGATTTCTATGCGTAGCACCATTGATTCTGTGTGTAGCGCTGTTTTCAGATCCAGTTTTGGAGGCCTTCCCAGTGTCACAATTGGGTGAAATATATCTCATTGGAAATATTATTGAGTCTACTTTCCAACACAGCTTGAATTTTTCAATTTGGAGTTCATTTGCACTGTCAAAAGTCAAATCTCCCAAGACTTGTCAAAATGTGCAAAATGATGCTGCCTAAATGCAAAGTGCTGTTACAGTCAACTTTTGAAGGTCTTACTCAACTCCAAATTGAGCTCATGATATCTCATTGGAAATATCGCTCTGTCTAGATATCATTTAAATCATCAAGCAAGTCATTTGGTCAACCAAGCTAGAATAAATCTTGATTTTCCCAAGGTCACTTCAGAGGTGCATCAATTCTCCTGAGGCAATTGTATTTTTGACATTTCGCTAAAACCATGACACTTGTGTCCAAAATGAAGGAGTTTTTTCTTCCTTGGACTATTGTGGACAAAAATCTCTCTCATTTTTTCCAAATTCATGTTTTCTTACTCAGAAACATCATGTGAGTAAAACATATCCCGATGTGTGGAATAGGTGATTTGTCAAAATGAAGTGAAATGAAGGGGATAAGGGGCTTCCAAATTCTTGAGAAAATTTTGGGAAGTAGGGAGGGATGTTAGGAAATATGGGAAAGTGGAATTTCTAAGATTAAGTGAGGGGAAGGGGTCCAAAAGGGCAAAACATAGGCCTAGCCTAGAAAATTGCCAAATTGTAGCAAGAAACTAGGGTTTGTGGAAAAATGAGGAATTTGAGGGATATCAGTGATGGGAAGTGTTTAATAAGGCACATTAAGGACAGAGGAAGGTGTATGAACATCAGGACACAAGTTTTGTTGATGATTTGACCATCTAAGAAAAATTACCTTCAAAACCCTAGGAGAGGGAAATGAACCTTACCTAGGCACAACTGAAGCACGCACAACGTGTAAAATGACCCATTGGAACTTGAAATTATGATGACAACTCTATGAATGATGGTACACTCATCTGAATGGTGACATGGACCGACATTTGGACAGCTTTGAAAGAAGTGAAAACAAACCCTAGACCTAATACCTAGAGACCAAATTTTACTTGAAGATTCTCTGAAATGACAAAATTTGACTTTGACACCCTGAGACCACTTTGTAAGAGCATATTTGATCACTAGAGGAAGGCTTCAAATACTGACACTAACGTTGGCTCCAATGGGGATGGTAGCTCGTTCGAGGTGCCAAGAACTGCAAATCTTTGGGAGAGCAGAGCAGTGCCTTATCCATTGGGCAATATGGATTCAACATCTTGGAAACAAAAACATCAAAACTCAAGACTCATAATCTGAAATGAGTAAGAACTAAGACTAACTCAAAACTAAAACAAGACACTCAAAAGCTAAAACTAGACATTCAGTAGCTGAAACTAGCTCGAAACTGACGAAAACAAAAATTGACTCAAGACTTACTTAACTGAAACAAGTACTTACAAAGATTTTTAATGGCAGAAGACCATCGAGATTTCAGGGTTTCAAATCAGGATGACAACCACCTGCCTACTGATGAAATATGTACAATCATGTGAAGTGGGCCTTCCAATGTAACCAATCCAGCAGATGGCTACTTACTGAAATCATGCTCTCACTTTCCCCGAGCAAGTAGAATGATGTACATGTAGGCAACTCACAATAACAACTGAAACCAAGGCTTATGATAACAAACCAGGCAACATTCATCTTCTCTAATGCTTGCAAAAGAATGTTGAAGGGATCTTGAAAATCCTGAACCACTAATTTTTCTTGAGCTCTAGCAGAAAAATACAAGTACTCCCTTCATTATGATCTGAAAGAACAACTGAATGCTGAGTGATAGGAAGGCATAGAGAGGTATAAGATTATGCCATTTGAGTGTTAGATGTAAATTCCTCGACCATGAGAAACTCTGACTCGAATTCTGACATACTGTCTCTCTCAGGCTCATACTCATCAATGTCATGGTCTAGGTCATTCTTAAACAGAAAACAATCTTCAAGATCATGGAACATGACAGCCTTATCATCTTCATGAAAGAAAATATTATCTGTTCATTGATCTATAAATCCAATTTCAAGACTATCATCATTTTCAAAAGAGGAAGAAGTTTCAACAACACCTTCTTGACCATGTGCACACTGCAGACCTCCATTAGCTTCGGTTGTAACCTGACATTTCAAGAGTTCATCTATCTCATCTTCAGACAGAGGATATAATACTTTCTATTTTTTTTTGCTCAAGCGATTATTGTATTCTTGAAATAACATTTTAAAACATGAAAAACCTGAATGACAATCCTCAATTCCCTGGTCTTCTGAAATTTGAAAACATTGTTGATCATCTTCATATGACATGGCAATCAAATTATCATTTACCACTGAGTTATCGAAAGAAGATTTTTCACTTACATGAACAAAGGTCTCATCTTGTTTTTCATAAAATGACTAGATTACCTCCTCATGAAGGCTTGGGTCAATAACTCTGCTCTCCTTCATGAGATTTAAAACAACGTAGTATTGATCATCACGATCTGAATCTACATCTAAAATAGCCAAGTTGACTTTATCACATTCTAAAATTGAAACTTGACTTTCCTACATATTGTCTTATTCTATGGATAGATTTGAAATAAAACCTTCTCTTTCATCATTTTCCATTGTACTAAGATCTTGATCCTGCTACAAATTTTCCTAAGCATCTTGACAAGTATCCTCTAAGCTCTCTTTATGCTGCTGAAATGGATTTTCATACAGGGCTTCCATGATCTCATCGTCCATGAAATCGTCATCTTCATAAATTCTCTTGATATTTTCAATAAGACTATAAACATGCTTGCAACAGTTCTGAAATAATATTAAGGATGGATAATATTCTTTATACCTTTCAAAGAACATGGTATGAAAATCCTTTAAACAGTGAATACAAGCAAACGACAAACTTTCATACCAAGATCAGACTTCACCTTCCAGAGTGGCCATGAATATCTTCATCAAACAATCTTCCGGAAAATCAACCTTAAACTTGCGAATATGTATGTGAAATCTAACCAGATGTAAAGCAACATCATTCCTATCATCATCTTTAAATATAGGCAAATTCCTTTTCCAATCTACCTTAGGAATTTTATTTGGGAAACCTAGAATGTGATCTCGAATCATGGGAGCATACCTTCGATCCAACGAAACCATTTTGATAACAATGAATTCACCAAGAAATTCTTCAGGTTACTGATTTCTTGAAGAGTAGAGATGCCATAAAAATTCTGAACCTTGGGATTCTTCGACACTAGAGTCGCCAGGTGAATGATTTCAGCCTTCTGGTGCCTGATCGTTGTCCACCATCAACAATCAAATCTAAACTTGATACAATTTTGTTGAGTAACATAAAAATATGTTCCCCAGTATGGTTGCCACTATGTTAGGCCTAAATCTACCTCAGGTTGAAGGAAGGCAGGTATAGGGTAACATCAAACCACCCTTAACCTAGTAATTAGCCCTACCAGGTCGGGAGAGGGCTCTCTCCTTGCCAATCTCAATGAAAATTTATCAAGGAAGGCTTGAGATGACTGATATAAAAACTAATTTTAGGCTAGGTATGCTTTCTTAGAGGAATTTTATTGATTTTAATGGTTGAGTTGCTAGATCATATGGGAAGGCAACTTTGGGTCCAGGAAATGAACACAGATTTGCAAAGGTTTCTCTGGGGTGAGGTAGGCAAGTGTTTTAACACTTTAAAATGAATGTAAAGGTGAGTCTAAATACTGGTGAGGAGCTGGAGAGGGCATGAAAAAGTCATGAGTCCTCTTCAAACAGTAGAAAACATGTAAAACTAAATAAACGCTAAGGTAGAGCACTAAAACATCAATGAATTCTTCCTTTTACACTTGATTCATTTAGCTATGAAGAATAAAAGAGATGATGGCACACATAAGCATAAGATCACTGAATAAATGAGAAGGAAACTATGCTAATTCACATTACCACAAGAATCCCACAAAATACTGCAAAATCCTGGTTTATTTCCTTGCCAAACTGCAGAAGTGATGTACAATAGTGCTCAATGCATCCACAAGAGTCCAACCTTTACAAATGACTGAAAAGACACATGATATAGACCTCCAAACCACCTGTACTATCCATCAAGAGTCGAATCTATGAGAAGATGGGTGGTTTCAACCATATCTAAACTAGGAACACAAAAATAGGCAGTGGAACAGCTTGCCTCTAAAACCTAGGAAACTAATTCATTCAACTCTAAACCACCTACAACTGATGTATCTACCTTATCAAGTCAATTTTTATCATTTTTACATCATAGTACATCAATTTACATCATGTCACATCACGAATTTTACCATAAGAGAGAAAAACTCAAACTAGAAGAAAACTAGGCGAAAAACAGAGTTTCTGAGCAAAATTGGCACTTTTTCATCCTGTGCGTAGCACCATTTTTTCTGTGTGTAGTGCTTTTTCCAAGATACTTTTGGAGGGATTTCCGAGGTCCAAATCAGGTGCAGGATAGTTAGTTGGAAATATATATGAGTCTAATTTCTAGAACAACTTTAATTTTTTGATTTGGAGTCCATTGGCCCCTCCAAAATTGCAATCTCCCAAGACTGCTTCCGATGTGGCCAAAAAGTGGTAGAGATGGCATTTTATGGGTGTTTTTGGCCCTTTTGGAGGTCCAAAACTTGTCAAAATTTCCTAGTAATTTATGAGAATACATAACTTTTTATAAGGAATCCAAAAATTCCATTTTTTCTTCAAATGGAGGTCCCTATCAAAAGCGAGCACCGATGGTGCTACATACCTGCTGGAAAAACCTGTTTTTCCTTGAAAAGTTGAAAAATGCCAAAAAGTTCACCAAATTTCTTGAAATTTGGCATGAATTATCTATGTTAAGTGCTATTCTAGGCAAATGAAGCTTCAACCATTATTTTGAGCTTATCTTTCTCTTTCTTGCTCCTCAAAGTCTTTCTTAACTTGGCTTTTAGGCTCCTTATCCTTGTTTTACAAATTTTGTTCCAGTCCAAATAGTGATAAGCCATGTGTTGCAACATCTTCTTCTCCTTATTAGCTTTGTCCAGTAATTTCTCAAAGTGGATATTGACTCTTTCCAACCATGATTCTCGGTCAGCCTCTATTTCCTGCTCTAGTGAAGTTAGCTTGATTTTCCTCTTCTTTGCCAATTGTCGGTTTTCCCTTATGTTTTGCTGCTCCATGATTGTTTGTTTGTCCTCTAGTTGCTTGTTCCATTGCTCAAGGTAATTAATAATCCATTTTTCCCTCTCAATTTTAAGTGATAGGCTTTGGATCTTAGCTTCTTGCTCCTTGATGATCTCATCCTTGAGTGAGCCCAAATCAGTGTCCTCTTCCTCAATCAAAATGAAATCCCTGTCTTGACCTTTAGAAGGCCCTTCATCATGTAATGGTTTATTTCCTCTATCCTGTACCTGCTCTGCTGAAGAAGAAGGCAAAGCCCCTTTCACCCTAGGTGAAGATAGCATTTGCCTGTTGTCTGGTGAAGAGAACGAGACCCCTTCCACCCCTGGTGGAGATAATACTCGTTTGGCAGCTACAAATAATCTCCTTGTGCCTTTCTCATAAGTGATAAATACTGGCACACCTGTAGTTTGAGTCTCATGAACCTCTAGTTGATTTGAAGGCCCTCCTTCCTCTTGAAACACTGATGGGGTCACCTGGGGGCTTTTAAAAACCTCATGTGAAATGAAAGTATCCCATGAAATTCTCAACAAGCTCAGCTGATGCAAAACAACAATCTTGATCAATGAAAAATGATAAAGGCTACTGAACTATTGAGGAAGAGGTTTCCTTTGCACCAATGTAGCCATCTTCTCAATATTTCTACATATGAAATAGGGGAGGTTCATCATCCTCACTCTAGTGAAATGCATCAATAATCTAACATGGTAAGTGTATAAGCGAGAAAACCTCCCTTCACACGTGAAATATTTGATAATGAACTTCATGAGCGGAGCATAAGTGTCCTGTAGGTATCTGAAAGGAAAGACCCTACTGATTTGCTTTTGATAATTAGCCCTGACATAAGGCTCATAATGCTCTTTTCCCATAAGCTGTCCTTTGTTCCACTGTTCATCCACATTTGGAATACTTGTTGCTGCAGCTATGGTTTCAGGTGTCAAAGTGAAGGAAACACCTGCCAAGTTCACCTGGACATTGTGAAGATGAAGGAAAAATATCCATGCAAGTTCATGGTGGTATTTCACCCTCTCCACCATCTCACAAAACTGGTAGCAAGACTGATGTTTAAAACATATTATTGCAAGAGGGAAAGCTAGTAACTTTGTGAGTGTGGTGAGTTCCTCCCGGATGTGTTTTCCTCCCTTATGTGGTTTTATTGGTGCATGAATATCTTAGGAGGAATCACTCACAATTTTCTCATCCCTTTCATAAGCTGAATTTGTTTCCATATTTGCAAATGTAGAATGTAGAATGATGAGTATGAAGAGATTTTCTTAAGTATAGGTGACTGTTGTTTTCTTTTTTGGGATTTGATGGGTTGAATGATAATAAAAATGCAAAGGGGGGTTTTGACGATGGCTGTAGGGTTTTTAGGGAATGATAGGGTTTAGGATAGGAAAAGGGGAATTAGGTTTTATGGGGAATAATGGGAATTAGGTATAGGGCTTAGGGTTTGATGATAGGGGGTAAGGTGAGTGTCAATGGGAGAGGGAAAGGGGAAGGGAATTAGGGAAATTTAGTGCAGGGGGATGGGATGTGGGAAAATCATACAAGGGAGTAAAAACAAAAAGAATGACAAAAACTACAAAACCCTAGACAATTTTGTCAAGGCAACTTTGAAGCAACTAGGGTTTGATTTTTTACCATTCAAATCATTATGATGGATGAAAAATGCTCTTTCTATGGCAAATAGGAGGGTGTACTTACTTGAAGAGATGATATTTGCAAATTTAGAGGCTTAGAAAATCGATGGCATGAATTTTTTTAGCTTGGTTGATAGGTGTGCCACGCCAATTCCTAGGTGCATAATGCCTATTGAAAACCATTTGGAAAACCTACGCTCAGTGCGTAGCGCCTGGTAGGGGCGTCGCGTCAGTGCTCGGGTGCGTCACACCGGGAAAAATCTTGAAATTTGCTCCAACTTTCCCTCTCTATCCTCAAAGCACAATTTTTCTTCTTGTTCTCTCTCACTTTAGCACAAAATGATGTCTTCTAACACAAAGGATCCCTTTATATACATTTGGACTCTAATTTTTCATTTAGAAAAAACTCCCTTTCTAAAGTTCCCTTTCACTTTGCTTTTGAAAACCCTGTTTTTGCAGTTTGGCTCTTTTTTGTCATTTGATGGACTGATGCTTGGATGTTTTTGTTTCCTTTACAAGAGCTAGGGTGCTGGAGTTTGGCAAGGTGACCAAGGGCTACAGATGATGCTTTATTACATATGAAAACAATAAAATTACATAAAATTTTTACATGAAATAGAAAAACTCTGTTTTCACCTCAAAACATAGTTTTGAGGTAAAAAACCCTTTATTGAGCAAATCATCCGTAAAATTTGTGATTTTATGAACTTATTAGACATCCTCATGTGCCTGCTGACCTCTTATTGAGCTTTTGAAAACCATGGTAGCAAGCCCTAGACCTAATGAGACTTGAAAACCCTAAAATGACTTCTGCAAGTGTAATGATAGAAAATGAATGTAAATGACCTGAATTTGTAAAAATAGGCCAATAGGTAAAAACCATGAGGGAAATTTGATAATGAACCACTACCATCAGTTGATCCATGACCTAATGGAATGCAACTGATTGGATGAGACACCTAATATGCATGCAAACAGAGAAATTTTGATCACTGATGGAGGGATGAAGATACCGACACTAACAGTTTGCAAGAGAATATTGTTGGCTTATACGTGCCTGACCCAGGTTCGGAAGAGTTATTTAGCCAAACAAATCCTGCAGCAACAGCCCGTGGAGCGCAGACTGAGGTCTCACCTGAGGTAGCAGGGGAGGGTGCTGGAACTAGGTTTCTGCACCCCTGGGATGTCTTGATGTGGTCTGGAGAGTTCATGCACTATTCTGTGGCCTTGCGCTACTCTTCTTCCGCGTAGATCTAGAACAAGGAAATTCCTTGATACTTATTACTAATGAGTGGTTATAGATCAGATCTACCTTTTACGGTATTTAAGCAAACATTTAATAGAGATAACCAGTTCGCGCACCCATAAAAGTTATATATTTGCATAAAATCATAACATAAGCATAAGTGCATAGATAAAACAAATATATCAATCATAAATTAACCAGATCCACAATATTTCAGATTCAACACAGTATTTCAGAACCAACTTATCTTTATCCAGCTTTTTCGCTAATACATCCAGATCTTCCTTGCACACTCAGCTGCAGGGGTCCACGCACACAGTTGCAGACTCTACCAGACCTCTGCGCACACAACTGCAGAGCCTCTATCTACCCAACAACATCCTTGACTTGAACTTACAGACGCAGAGATTACTCTCTTCACAAACCCATAACACTTAGATCTATCAACAACAAGAACTACTTTTTACCTTAGAGCCACGCTCTATTTATACATTCCCATGGTCTGCAGACCAAGGGAAGGTCGATTTACTTCCTATTATTCTATACTATTTCTTGGGCGGACAACCCTTTGACTTGACCTATTACATTTCACACTCCGCATATTTCAGAGATTTACAATATTATTATCCTAACTTATGGGCTTTAAGCCCCAAAACTGTTACGTGGGATCTCCACTACCCAATAGGCTCCCAACACAATCATCGTGACTCTTCCTGAGTCACTCCTCGGTGCGGCGATACACGCTGCCTAGGCTCTGTAGTTCACCTTCCTGTGAGTGACGTACTACTCCCTCTTTGTCTCCTGCAACACTTCTTCCAGCTCCTGCTCCAGTGTCGATACCAATTCAAGCAATCGATACTGTGCATTCTGCTTTGCTCGGTTAACACAGAACACCCCCTCGTAGTGTTTTAGCTCTAGCTGGGGTGCCGCATACAGGAACTCCTCATACCAATGTAGCCATTTTCCAATTTTGTATCTTCTGTACGCACTTTCTGCTACAGCTTGTATTGCAATTTTGAAAGACCATTATTGTTGTTCGCAAGATTCCAATCATCAAGGTACATCAGAGACGACCTATTAACTACAATTCCACCATTTGTCTCTGTGTTTACAACCTTTCCCTTATCTTTCATGGTTCGTCACCCAACCCATGGGTGAGTCAGTGGCATCCAGACTAGTTCTGCTTCGTGTCTATAAATTTCCGACACATCCCCTACCGTCGATGCTGAGTTCTACGCTGTGCCTGTAGCAGGCAATGCCATCCTCTTCAGCAAGCCCGACACCTCCAATGGCCATATCACAACCCTCAGCCTCACTCCTTTAGCGTAGATAATGAATAGTTCCATAGCAGTGGGAAGGAACAATAACTTAATGTTCTCAGAAGTGTAGCTTGTTCGGTGGATATCCCTCGGTGATTTATAAGTGTCTCGAAATTCAAATTTTTTGGCTCCCACCTTTTCTGTTGCCGTAATGCTAAGCCTGCAGTAGATTGTTCCCAATCTGGCTTGTACCCCATCTCTTAATTGCCCGCCGCCTGCTCCCTTTTGCCATAACATAGACATCTTGTCATGAATAGTGACAACAATGGTCACCTCTCTGCTTGTCAATGCAGCAGCACAACCCTTTCCGCGCATCCGCGACCCTTGTGATAGATCAAATCTATGTGTACCCTGGTTGTCGTGCAGCTGCTTTAATGTCCCGTGCTCTCTTTCAGCTGGTTGGAGCGGTGAGACTATCCTTCGGGCAGTTAGTCAGGTAGTAGGCCCACTCGTATAGAGCTTCAGGCGACTGCCATTTACTCTTCCCGGGAAGGGGTCTCCATATAGCTTAGCAAGTTGGACCGCGCCTCCATCTGTAACTTCTTTGAGTACATAAGGTCCCAACTAGTGCATGTGGAGCTTGCCAGGGAATTTTTCGAACTTGTTGTCATATAGTAATACTAGATCATTTTCTTTGAACGTGAACATCTTGATATGGCAATCATGCCAAGCCTTTTCTCACTGCTTTTGTACTTGCTGATGAAATCCTGCCAGAAAGTGCTCCTCCTCTAGTTCCTCCAGTTGCGCGATTCTCTCTTCCAAAGCCGCGCGGTCTGCCATCCCTGTCACCGCTGCTATTCGTAAACTAGGTACAATGTACTCCATGGGCATGATGGCTTCCTTGCCGTAGACTAACCGGAAAGGTGTCTGGCCCATCAACTTCTTACATGTTGTTCAGTATGCCCATAACACATCAGGTATGCGTAAATACCAATCATTGCGCTACGCATTAAATACCTTGGTCAACGCTATCTCCAAAATTTTGTTAAACACTTCAACAGTCCCATTTTCTTGCAGATGGTATAACATACTCTGTTGATGGTATATCTGAAATTCCTCAGTGAGCGCGCTGATAGTCTCATTCAGGAAATGCGTTCCGCGGTCGCTCATTAGAATTTTCGGGCATCCAAATCACGTTAACAAATTCTCAAACAAGAATTTTGCGGATGTAGTGGCTGTGCAGTCTTTAACCGGTTGTGCTTCCACCCATCGGGTCAGGTACTCTGTGGCCGTGATGATATACCGTGCCCTTGTCTTTCTTAGAGGGGTGATCGGCCCCACAAAATCAATCGCCCATTTCCTAAATGGTTGCAGTATAATCTGTGGCTTGAGTGGCATTTCATCCCTCCGCGATGGTTTCCCAGTCCGTTGACATATGTCACAAGCCCAATAGTACGCTTTCGAGTCTTGATGTAGAGTTTGCCACCATAGTCCGACGTGAAGAATCTTCTGTGCTGTAGCGTGCTCGTGTAATGTCCTCTGGCAACCCCCCCATGTTCTTTGGCCAGGATTTTCCCTCGCTCGAATTCAGGTACATATATACATAATATTTCATCATTGCCCATTTTGTAGAGGTGTCCTACTATAACAGTAAAATCTGTTGCGCGTTTCACCAATTCTTTCTTTTACTGAACAAAATGTCCTTGCGACATGGTTCTTGTGGTTAAGAAGTGGATTATATCCTCAAAATGGCCATCCATGACACTTACTGCATATAGCTATGCATCCGGTAGTCCTTCCTCTAAGTTTGTGGGCTCTTCACCGTTCTCAATCTGGGACAGGTGATCTGGGCCTGTGTTTAGATGTCCTAGCTTTATGATGACTTCAAAATCATATTCTTGAAATAATAACAACCATCTACAAATGCACCCCCCCAACACAGGCTTGTTCACTAGGTATTTGAGCACAGAGTGATCAACATACATCTTAAAGTGTCCTCCAAGTAGGTAGTGGTGGTATTTCTGGAGCGCGTACACCATCACCAGTGCCTCCCGCTCTGTAGTGGAATAGTTCTTCTCAGCTTTGGATAATCGTCGACTTGCGAATGTGATCAGGTGATCAATTCCTTCTGCTCCTTCCTATGTAAGTACGACACCCAATGCGATACACAACGCATCAACATGTACGTGAAATTCGTTGTCCCATTTTGGAAAGACCAAGATAGGAGCTGATGCCATCTTTTCCTTGAGTGTTTCCAGACTTTTTTTACATTCCTAATTCCAGCAATAAGTATCGTCCTTCTTCAACACTTGTTCCATCAGTGTTGTGATCTGTGCATAGCTCTTGATGAACTTTTGGTAGTAACCAGTGTGTTCTAGTGTGGCGCGTAGTTGCTTGACACTTCGTGGCGCTTGGAGATTGAGTATAACCACAATATTTGCTTGATCGACCATGAGGCCTTGCCTACAGACCACATGGCCGAGCAAGTTCCTGAAGGGGATGAGGAAAGTACACTTCTCTAGGTTTAGCTCAATCTGGTGTCGTTGGCACGTATCCAACATTAACCGTAAGCTCATAGTATGTTTCTTAACTAGCCCAAATACGGTCCAATCATCAAGATATACCTCTAAGAACTTATGTATGAATTCCTTGAAGACAACTACCATGACATGTGAGAATATCTCTGACGTGTTCTTTAGTCCAAAGGGAATCACTGTATACTGAAAGTAACCCCATTTAGTAGCGAACGATGTTTTGCTTCTATCCTTCAGCGCAATCTTGATCTGGTGGTACCCCGAGAAGCCATCCGTAAAGGAATAGGCTTCCTGTCCTCCCACATTTTCCAGTACCTCGTCTGTAAATGGCATCAAAAATGGATCATTAACACATGCATCAATGAGGTTTCAGAGGTCCATGCAGATGTGAATTTCACCTTTTTGTTTTTTCTCCTGCACAACCATAGGACTTACCTAGTTGGACTCTTCCACTGGTTCAATTATTCCTGCTGCAAGCATCTTGTCCAATTCTTCATGGACCTTCGCTTTGTATTTTGGATTCAACTGGTAAGGCCACTGCTTAATTGGCTTTGCATCCGGCTTTAGGGTTTTCTTCATCATTCCTAGGTCACCGAGAATCGCATTTAACTTCGTGATTTTAGTCAGGAATAAATCTTGATATTATCAAAGCAGTTCGATGACTTTTACCATCGTGGCATTGTCCCAATAGTCCCCAAGCATTGCATACTTCGACTCTTCCTCCGTTCCGACGTTTATTTGTTTCATTTTTAGTGGTGCAATGATGTCTGGATCTTCTATTTCTAGTCCACGAACCTCGTGACTCCCTTCTGTTTCCGGAATATTGATGTTTCTAGGGTCATCCTCATCATCTTCTACCTATACATTGTAACATTCCAGGGCGTGGCTCAACTGTCGCGACCAGTTTGGCTGCACGATTTTTACTGGTTCTAATGGTATTTTGAAAATAGAAGCCTTAACCACCTACAACACGTCATCCACCGTATCCATCCATTGATCTTCAAAGATGAACACTAACAAAAAGTCTTCGTGCAAGATATCCCACTCGCCTGTACCATGATATCTAGGCTATGATAAAATATATGTACCCACTCTGGTTGGGGCTCTTCTTCGTAGGCTTGGATCCATCTGGTAAGGTGCATGAGCAGGTCATCATTTCCATCGTATTTCTCAGTTATTCGTAGTTCCGGGTTCCCAAATCTTATCTGCATCATGTACCTGCAACTGCACCAATCATCGAAAGTTCCTTAATGTGTGCCCCACCAACACGCAGGCGTCATGCGCAAGGCCCATCACAACACATCAAACCATTGGGGCTCTGGAACCACGCTTTCAAATTTGGTCAAGAATTCATCTATTGGTCAGCCCATCATACATTGGTAGTGTGCAATCCTAAGATTTGACACAATACAACAACTTAGTCATCATATTGCAGTTTAACATGGTTACCCCATTCAACCGATTATGCCACCATTCGTCTTCCTCATCTGAATCTTTGGTGCAGGAATCTGCATGCCCCCACGATATTCTTCCTTCTGCAGTCATATTGATCCAATCTTGATTTCGTGCGTAAATTTTGTAGATACAATCTAATTCATCATCACTTCTGTCATCATGCACAGGCTCATTGTAACGTGGTCCTTCATCCGGGTCTAGCAGAATGACTACGCAGAGTGACTTCTTCTCAAATATCATTTTTTCGCTTCTTTAAATTAATAACCCCATTCATATTAGTGGCCTAGTCTATTCCTAACAACACAGGATAAGGGCTACTTTCATCCACGATTTCTATTACCTCAAAGTCCATTTGGGTGCTCACGCCTTCTATATCTACTATAATTCCTTGAAGTCTTCCCATGGGCAGAATCTTACGCTGATTCACCATCCACAATTGAATAGGAGACCATTGTAGTGGGGGTTTGCCCATGCATTCCTAAGTCTATTTAGGTAGTACATTTGCATCTGAGCCCAAGTTCAGAATGATCTGATCCATCTCAAAGTCACCAATCTAAGTCGTTAGTCACATTTCCCGTCCAGTTCGTGATGCTTGTTTCCCCAATTTTTAGACCATGCGAGGTTCCCCCGACCCTGTACACCTAGTTTTCAATTCTTGTAATCCTTTAATCACTCGATTGTTGTGAAGCAATTTCATACATGTCTCTAAAAAGGTAGTTATCATTGAGGGATCCCTCTCTGGCTCGGGTTGATCCTTACTACCTGGGGTAGAGACTTCCGCAAAGCTCTTCCTAGCTTCTAGATCTTGCAAACCCCGACATCGTCCTTGGTCACTTTCTTCTTATCCTCCCCTGTAGCTGCACCACTTCTAAGCACCATGTTTATGTTGGGGTCTTCCTCGCGTGGTTCATCCCTCATCATTTGGACATTCTACGTCGTTGTAGGTTGCACTTCCCTCTTCTCCTGTATCTGTGCTATCAATGTGGGGCAATCTATCATTTCATGATCGAACTGCTTGCAGTAAGGGCACAATATTCTAGTCAGGTTGGTACAGTCCCGCGCGTAGTGTCCTGGCCCTCTGTAGTTGTAACATATTAACTTCCCACGACCCCTTCCTGGCCCGATTCCTCCCTGTCCTCGTCCACGTCCTTGGAACCCATCGCGCGCTATCACTGTGGCTGGATCCTGACCTCGCACTTCAGTTTGCACTCTGTAGGCAGGTGACTGGTCCATCAATAATTGATAACTGTGGTAGTCTCGCTCCTCATGGCCCATCGATCGGAAAAAGTTGCAAAACAGCTACTGGGGGGTTTGGTTAAATTTTGGTAGTAGATGATAGTTGTCCGTGTTGTGCTTTCCTCCCACCTGATAGATTACGCACCAGAGCTAGGGTGCTACGCTTGGCCCTACTTGTGCCTCTAGTCGCAATGGTGTTGGTCCCCCTGTTGCCACATAGTTTGCAAAGACCGAACAATGATCCTTATCGTGACCCTGGTTTCTACACTTTATACACCATACTTCCTCCTATGCTTCTGAGCGGGGTGCCTTTTCTTTTTTTAAATTCTGCATTTCTAAACACAAGTGTTGTATTTGCGCGTGGATTTGCTGAACTCCCAACCCTGGATCCTGTATTGGAGTTTCATGTAACCTCATTGCTATCACTAATGCTTCAACCTGGGTTGAGATCTTTTGTTGTGATAGCGCTGTCCTCAGATGTGGTGTTAGTGATGCCACAAACCACGTGTAGTGCTACGCATCTGGCAGCGTCATGTTTGCCTCGCGAATTGTACTTTTCAATATTTGATCTAGATCCCACAGAGTTTCACTAGGCATCATCTCGATCTCCTTGAACCTTATGATCGATTGCGTTTCTGATTTTGGCCGGCTAAATTATTTTTTCAATTCAGCTTGGATCTCCACTGTTCTCCCATTCGGGTGATCGCCTGAGTACTTTATATACCATGTTAGAGCACGGTCATGCAGCGCGCTAACTAGGGTAGCCTTTTTGATGTTGTCATTTGTAACTCTATGCGCTTCCCATACTGCCATCACCATGAACCAAAATTGTTCTGGATCTTTGCTTCCTACTCCTTTGAATACCGGCGACTGAATTTCACTTGTCATGTTTAACTTCTGGTTTGCGCATTGGTGCACTAGGACCTTCTATGAACTCGTATCGTTCCTGATTCAATCAATCCTCAGACTCTTTCTCCATAGGATTTCAGCGTCCCGACATCAAAACATCCCTTAGGTAGGTCCCGGTCCCGACAATAGAACCATTTGTTGGCTTATATGTGCCTGACCCAGGTTCGGAAGAGTTATTTAGCTAAGCAAATCCTGCAGCTACTGGCCCTTTCGGCAATAGCCTGCGGAGCGCAGATTGAGGTCTCACCCGAGGTAATAGGGGAGGGTGCTGGAAATAGGTTTCCACACCCTTGGGATGTCTTGATGTGGTCTGGAGGGTTCGCGCACTGTTCTATGGCCTCGTGCTACTTTGCTTCCACGTATATCCGAAACAAGGCAATTCCTTGATACTTATTACTAATGAGTGGTTATAGATCAGATCTACCTTTTACGGTCTTTAAGCAAACATTTAATAGAGATAACCAGTTCACGCACCCATAAAAGTTACAGATTTGCATAAAATCATAAGATAAGAATAAGTGCATAGATCAAACAAATATATCAATCATAAATTAACTAGATCCACAATATTTCAGATTCAACACAGTATTTCAGAACCAACTTATCTTTATTCAACTTTTTCGCTAATACATCCAGATCTGCCCTGCGCACTCAACTACAGGGGTCCACGCACATAGCTGCGGACTCTACCAGGCCTCTGCGCACACAGCTGTAGAGCCTCTATCTACCCAACAACACCCTTGACTCGAACTTACAGACACAAAGATTACTCTCTTCACAAACCCATAACACTTAGATCTATCAACCATAAGAACTACTTTTTACCTTATAGCCATGCTCTATTTATACATTCCCATGGTTCGTGGACCATGGGCAGGCTGACTTACTTCCTATTATTCTATACTATTTCTTGGGTAGACAACCCTTTGACTCGACCTATTACATTCCGCGTTCCACATATTTCAGAGATTTACAATATTATTATCCTAACTTATAAGCTTTAAGCCCCAAAACTATTACGCGAGACCTCTGCTACCCAACAAATATTTCAAAAATCCCTCAACTATTTTAATTCCCATTCTTCTACTAATAGAAGGAGTGAAAATTGCTTGATTTATGGAGAAAACATAGAACATAAATCTTTGGACTACTTATAAGGTTCTAATGGAGAACAAAATGACTATAACTGTGAAGCGATTGAATAATTCTAACAAGATGACCAGGGATGAATTTGAGAGGCATTGGAGATGGTGGGTAAGCTTTGACATCATAATAAATTTTCTTTGAGAGCTTATTTCCAGGCCAAGAAGAAGTTTCTTGTCTATTATCACCATCCCAATGGAAGCCTCTTTTCTCTCATCCACGATATGTGCATGATTCCTTCTAAATTCCTTCTCTTCAAGCTGTAAAAATGAAAGTAGAGAATTTTTATTTGTTACACAATTTTTGTTTCTTATCCTAATAGCCACTCATGTCTTCCATGGGGTTTAAACATTGCTCTCATCTATTTGAACCCATGATATTTACTATTTCTTGTAACCCATGTCGACAAGTTGCAATTGTGTTGAATATATAAGCTCGAAATTGAATAGACCATCCTACAAATACACTCTTGATAAAAATAAGTACAATCTCCCTCTATGCTTTAAGAACCCCTAGATCATAACAAACTCAAGGTCACAATACACATCATAGATTTACCATATTATTTTTCCTCAAGAACTAGGTTTTGGACCTCTTTTCTCTCCTTCCCCTTAACCATTTGGAAAATTCTATGGCTCTCTTTGTAGGTTTCATTTAGACTTGAAGGGTTCTCTATGACTTTCTTTATAAGCATCATTTGGGATTGCTTGTTTTTTTACTTTTCTTTTCCCTTTGAAGTCTACCACATATATTCCAGTCTCATTAACTTAGTTTGGTTACTAGGGGACACTAATATCAAAACTCCAATTGCATATATAAAGAATTTAATTAAATAATAAAAACTTTCAATGAATTTAAAAAGAATATTTTTTAACTAGTTAATGAAATAAAGCTCAAAATCACCCCCACACCCAGCTTACTTGTAGTCCGAATAACTGTTCCTAAGGATTCAAACCATTGAAACCCCATATGGCATTGTCATTTTTTTTCCAGGGAAAAAATCAGTAACTTTTTATTAATAAAAATGAAAAGTTACATTTATTAGATGCATTTGAGCATTCAAAGGTTGTCTTGTGGGACTAGCGTGAAAATCACATACATGGTAGCGAAGCTACCAAAGAATAGAAAAAAATAAAAATAAAAATTACAGATTGCTAGATAAACTGGACTTTTCTTTTTTGCTTTTTTTTTTTTTTCTTCTTTTGGACTATTTTCCAGTGACAATATCCAACTCATTATTGCATGTAAGATTTGGGTTATCTTTGTCTGAATTAGATCTTTCAGATACATGTGATTTCTTGGTTCCACCTGTGCCTTGATTGTTGTTATTACCCTCTACTTGGGTTTCAAGGATCAGAATAACCATTGAGTTATTTGGATTCTCTTATTGTTTCTTTTGTTCTTCCTTCTTTTCTTCTCCCATCTCTCGTGAGCCTTATTGTTTTTATGTCTCCTGTTGTTGCTGGGTTCCATCCATTCCTTCTTCATCCTCATCAGATGAAGGGGATTCTAGGAATCTTCATCCATTTTTCTTTTGCATTTTCTTCCTTGTTCTCTTCTTTGCTTGTTTGCATCTATTTTGCAAATGCCCCATTTGATGGCAAACCCTGCATCGAAAAGTTGTGTTTTCAAAATCTAACCACTGTATCCACTTAAAATATTTGTGTGTCAGAGTAGTATAGTCTGAGAGACCTTTACTTAAATCCATATCCTCATAAATACGTGCAAAATTGATGATCCCTTTGTCCATTCTTTCTCAATTTGTCTTTAGGAACCTTCCCAGAGAGTTCCCAATGCCTTCTAAGACCCGATGGTGCCAAAAAGGTAGTGGAAGAATTTTTGTAGCCACCATTGAATTTGCATCAAAACCAAGAAACCATGGGGTTAAGAAGAGGCTCGCCCTTCCCCAGAACCATGGTCCATCATTTATGACATAATTGTAATCTTTTTGTGTATCAAATTGAACCACAAAAAAAACTTTTGCACACAAGTAAATTTCGCAATATTTGGTTCAGTTTAAGTAGATCTATTCATTAAGCTCTTCAGATTTTGGCCAGAAACCGTTAAAACAACAAATAATGACTTTTTCATATATTGTAGTGAAGAGATCACTTACTTCTGGTAATTCAATGGACATATCTAGAGCTTTTTCCATATTTTCTACAATGTACAGACTCAGGATTATTAGATTTGGATTTTGTTTGTCCCGTGTGTCAACTTTCCCTCTTAATGCATCTTTGAAAGAAGCTTAACCCTTGTTTGTTGTTGATGATCTAGCTGGTATGCTTGCTCCTGGTGCCCTTCCTTTTAATCTTATATTCTGGATAATGGTAGAATTTCTTTGAATCCCATAATATTTCAAATGGATCTCTTCCTACAACACTTTCCTGGAAGAAGTAAAACTTTGTGATGAAGCTAAAATACCTGTGGTAATTTTGGATTTTGCTTCAGATCCATCACTAGATCCATACCCTATACCCATATCATTATCGATTTCCCATAAAATTTTTTGATAAAAAACTAATATAACTCTTCCATATCTGAGATCAAACCTCTGCCTTCTGTGCTTGTTGGTTGGGGCCATAAACCCAAGTTTAATGAAACATTTCTCTTCTCATCCTTTACTCTTTCCATCGGCATGTGTCCATCTCTACTGAATGTGGTGATTTGCTGTGCATGCAGTGCAAGACCGTTGTTAAGAAATGGATGATAGTCATTTTTCACCATCAAATCCCTATGATAATAGATGGAGCAAATAAATGTTGCCTCTATCCAAAGTGAATCATAAGGAGACTGAAGTTCCCTGGCAGCATGATCACACCATATGTTAAGGGTATCATCAATGAAAAACGAGAGAGGGGGACCCTTTGTAATGAGATGGGTGATTAACTCATATATATGCAAGATCATATTAATCCACAAAGGTTCCTTAAACTCATCATGGTTCAACGATCTTTCAAGATCCACGGCCATACCATCGCCCACCCGAACAAAGTAAAAGTCAAGGCCCGTATAAAGCCTCCTCTGTCCCGGCACCTCTAGAGCATCCTATTCATCACAACGTAGTCAATCCCCAATATACAGGAAACCATCGCTGAGACTCTCATCCTTCATTATTGATGCATCAGAGTAAAGAGAGGGTTTAGAGGCCCAAAGTCCAAAGCTACTAGGTATATGATCTTGTTCTAGCACCGAGGAGGGAGGAAAACCATCGTTCCATAAGCCAAAATGACCAGCCAGGTCTAGGAAAACATAGTTGGTTGCACCTCCATACGTGCAATAGTTTGAAACAATAAGGAAATGTGCCAAACCCATTTTTTCGAAGTTCTGATTCTCGCTCCCAAGTGGGTTAAGGATTTTATGATGTGAATAACTAAGATTTGATTCTATATGGTGTTGTCATAAGTCATTATTTTCTAATAATGTGACTTTCAAGCTACATATTTAAAAAACTGATATGAAAATACAACAAATGTGGATGTTTCTAGAAAATCACCATAAAACATAATTTGAGGTGACGAACTGAGAAGAGAGGTTTCTAATGGCCCAAGATGGTTTTCTATTATAAGCATCTGCAATTTTCCAAGGCAATGGATTGCTTGTTATATCACAATCAACTTGGAAAGTATTCACTAGTGAAACCTTAATTAGCTAAGGAGGATTAAACTTGTAGCCAAGACCAAGCCAATAAGGCATTTCAAGACCAACCTTTTGAAGAGCAAAGCTTTCTATAAGGATTTCATGTAAATCATTCAATACCATTGCATACAAGTTATGCTCACTAATAAATAAACAAATTATTTTAATGGGAACATGCTTTTCAAGTTTCTATCACATAAATAATAACCCTTAAAATCTTGTTATTATCTTCAAACATCATAGTCATTGATGTTCGCTAGCTTGGAGCAACTCTAGACTATAATGGCCTACATACTGGCCATTTCTATGTCACCTACAATGGGTGAGTTATCATGGGAAGTGAAATAGGTATTGTAGATATTCCACCTGAGGATATTTTCCAAAAGGGAAGGCTTTATTTTGGCATGATGTTACTTGTATATTTTGAAAAACATGGTATTATGGATGAAGAGTCCTTAAAAAAACATTTTTCCATGTCATGTCCCTATGAAAAATGGATAAAGAGACAGAAAATTACCCTCAAAGATATTGTCTATTTTGTTCCAGAAGAAAGTGCACGAACAAGTTATTGGATTAGTAAAGGTGATTTTTGAACTCTCAATATAACTTGGGTACCTTGGATGTGAATTGCAAACTTTCCATACATTGTTAACTATATTGGTTTATAGGTTGATGGTTTGGATGATACAATGGAAAACCTGGAAATTTATGGCTTGTTGTCACCATTGAAGGCTTATGGGTAAGTGATTTGTATGTAAAGATGCTGTTATCACTTAGGTTTTCCTAGAAGTTGCGTAAGAGGAAAGTATACCCGAGGTAACCACAAACCAACCTTTTAGATGCAGAATCTAGCCACTCTGCATCCAGAGAGGGCTCTCTC
>APFE031413208.1:0-16001 GCA_000404065.3 Pinus taeda | reverse complement strand
GAGTTCTGAGCAGGCATATGTCAAAACCATTGAAGGAGCATTGGGCAACAATAAAAAGGGTTTTCAGGTATTTGCATGGCACTAATAGTTATAGATTGTGCTATCAAGGAAGACTAGGGTGGACGAAGTGTTGGACATACATGGTTTTGTAGATGCAAATTGGGTTGGAGATTTCAATTGTAGAAGATCTATTTGGAGGAGCAAGAGACAATTTATAGTGGCACTCTCAATAAGAAGTTGAATACATGGCAACTAGTCATATAAACAAGGGAACAATATGGTTATAATGATTGTGTTTAGGTATTGGGTTGGTATAACTAGTTACAAGGATAAATTGTGATAGTTAGAGTGCAATCTTCCTAGCAAAGAACCCTATAGAAAACTATAAGACAAAGCATATTGGTGTTCAATATCATTTTGTGAGAGACTTGGTTGAATACAAGGTGTTATTAACAAAGGTGTACACCTTGAGGAATGTTGCAAATTCACTAATGAAGTTTGTGAGCACTAAAGTTCTATTGGTGTAGAGAAACAATGGGCATTGATGCACTGGATCGTTTATCATGTACTCTTGTGACCCCTTTTATGCAAATAAAACAAGTGGGAGAATGTTGGCAATGTGTTATATCCTTTGCACAAGTATCTCCATGCATGATTCCTATGTGTGGTGGTTTTTCCTTGGAATTTCATAATCAGGGCTACGTCTAAAACACGATCACAGACACACTAAAATGCCACAACACAAGCACTTTGCATGGCGAAAAATGTACAACAGTGAATTAATGAAGTACACAAGTTCTTTTTGCAACCCAAAACTTGCTTGTAGTACAACTTTAATACAACAAACATAGGGCTCCTATACCAGGGATGATGGGCCTTACAATTAACCCTGATACAAGGAAAAGACTAGAGCTTGATGTCAACAATACATGACCATCAATCTATCCTTGAACAAGACATACTTGACTTGCTGAAGGAGTGCTTACACCAGCCCTATCAGTCCACTTGCCTTGAACACCGAGCAGGTCCTTTGCCACTTTTACATGCAAAGATATTGTTGCTCCAACACCTCTGTCTCTGTTGCTCACAAGGTCCTCTACACCTTCAGATTTGCTTGTACTATCAACTCAACAATCCGCCTTCTAGCAGTCCACTTGTTGCTCCAAGATGACTGAACATAAGGTCTTCTCAAACTCTGCTGCAGTGATTAGCTTCCTACTAAATACACTGCACTTAGGCCTTCAATACTATGTCCTCACACTGCTTAGAGGGCAAATATCATCACCAAATCAACACCTCTTCTCCTCAAAGACATCGCCACATATCCTCCTTGCAACCTCTGCTCAACCTACAAGGCGCTCGGTCATGTGAAGAGTAAACTTAGTCCTACCAGAGTTTGCACTGTCCTTGACACTTGTGCACCACCTTAGGGAACTTGGCCCTCACTCCTACTTCACCTCATCGCTAAACTTCATACAGTCATCGCTTATATTCTTCGCTTCACTACAATTGAGCTCGGCTGCTACTCAACATAAACTAAACCGTCTCGGCCTCATGCACAACAACTTAAGGGAGTCTCGAACCTCTTTCAACAACTAGAGACAACTTGGCCTTGACACACTCTTGCCACTGTTCGGAATAGTTTTCAGCCATTGCACAAAGTTTATCCATAAATCAAATGCACAAAATTTTGTAGCCTTGATCACAAAACCATGCTCAGATTACTTGACCAACTTTCCTCTTCTTAACTTGTACCAGAACATAGGAAACAAAGAAATAAACTCATCATTCTTCCCTCTCTCCTTCTAAGCTTCTTGAGGTTCGCTGTCTCTTGGCTTGTTTTCTCTTGAGATTATTGCTCTTGTGATGATACCAAATGAACTTCATCTCATCTCTTCTTATAGTGTTCTTAGTGGAGACATTTTCCACTAAGGCTCATGTCTTCTAGCCCAAGCCGTCTTGAGCCTTCACACCAAAACATCACTTACATAAGAAATAAAATTCTTTTTATTTGACTTTTTCCCACACCATTGAAGCCCTAGATGCCTTTAGCCCATCAAGGGTGCCCCTTATGCATCCAATGAATAAACCATCAATTTCTACTTGGGTCTTTCATCCACAACTTTGGGTATAGAGGCCACTGCTTGGGTACATTGCTGACAAACCACATTTTGTGGGTCGACTCCTCACAAGCCCAATACTCCAGGGGTTGTGGGATTACCTCCCAAGCTACACATTTCAACAATGTGTAGGGTGCAACAAGGGTTTGGGGGGGTTGCAAAGCGGGCAAAGCCCTTGAAAAAGTTTTTTTAGGTGATTTTTGTATCTTTTTTTTGGCGGTTTTCAACATATTATTTTTGTTTTCAACCGTTTCATGGCACATGATGGCTCAACCCATGGTTTTGTAATTCTAGTTAAGGGACTATGATTGTATTCTAATCCAGGGTTAATGGAATGGGGGTTTTATGGATTCCATCGGATATACATATTGTATTGTAATATTGTAATGGTAATAATTTACTGAAAAGTCTTTTTGGTTTTCGTAGTTTGGTTATTTAAGGTAAAATATTTGTGTTAAATATGTGTGTGTGTGCACCATTGCATCTTTTATGTTTTTATTAAGAATTTGTTTGCAATGATTAACTGTACATCATTAAACTAACCTATGGAAAGTCTTATCAAAGATGCACACCATATCTGCAATTTTGTACAAAACCATACCAATGCCCTCTCAATCTATAAAGAGTAGACACATCTATCATTGTTGACGATTGCAAATACAATGTTTTCCTTCTCATTCATCATGCCTAAGAGGTTAGAGGAGGTCAAGTTTGCTCTTGGGTCTATGGCTATTTCAAAGTTTGGTGTTTTTGGGGATAGAAAGATCTAGCTTCTTCAAAAAAGTTAAAGGTATAGTGTTAGATGATGGTTTGTGGCAGAGCTTAGATCTTACCATTAAGATTATGGATCCTATCTTCTCTTTTTTGTGGAGAGGTTTATGAGGGGTGGGATTCCATGATTGAGTCCGTGTAAACCATTATTTTACAGGATGAGTGCATCTAGTATGGGACATTAGCAGAGACATTTTTCACCACCATACATGATATTCTTGGTAGCAAGTGGAATAAGAATTGCACACCTTTGCATCGCTTGGCTCATTTATCAAATCCCAAATACTATAACAATGGTTAGCTCAATGGTGGCCCTTCACATAGATTCTCTCCTCACATGGATGATGAGATTTCACAGGGGAGGAAAGATGCATTTAGAGGATATGTCATGATAGAGCATCCCTTGAGGAGTTGGAGGAGGGCTTCGAAGAGTATTCCACTGGCATTGGGAGGTGTTGACGGTGCTGGACCCACCAACATTTAGGGGATCTCCCCAGTATGAAGTCCCAACTAGACCTCACATTGTTTGGTGTAGGAGTCCCATCTGGTATGATGGCCCGATTGCCATTATCTTAAAGATATGCCTTAGCTCTTGTTTGTCAAAACATGAGAGTGGTATACTTAGTCTTCAAACAACGAGGTTTGTGTGCCTGGTGAGTGCTTAGTGTCACTTGTGTCAAAGTTCTTTCACTGCAGAGGGGGAGGGTGAGAGTGAGTCTCAAGTCAAAAGGGAGTAGTCCCAACTCAGGTAGAGACACACCACACAACGGGATCTGTGCAGCTTCCGGTGGAGTAGTCCACACGGATGCGACAATCACATACACAAAGGTGAACAAATAGCACGTACAACACTCAACAGAGTAGTCTACACGAGTGCGACGATTGTTATAACAAGTTTACAAGAACAAGTCTGTCTAGTATCCGACGGAGTAGTCCACACGGGCGAGACAACGATAACAACTGATACAACACATTTCCAATAGCATATGCACTAAAACAACCGAAATAGTTAGACTATCTTAGTACAAGTTAAGCAAACATGCATTACAAGCGTTTAAAGAATAGTCTTACAAATGAATACAACACATGCATGAAAATGTTCTGGCTTGTGACAGGCTTCTGAATTAAGCCAAAGTTCCAAGACACATTCGTACACCATACATCACTAGCCCCAGTAGTGTAGCGTTGGAGCCACTACTCGCTCCTTAAAGAAAAGATTACAGACTCTCAAAGTTGTGTGGGAGGAGCCAAGGTGAAAAGTCTTTTGCATGTACAAATGAGGGATATATATAGCCAAGGGTGAAATTGGCCCTTGTGACTCTTCGACTTCCCTCATGACTATTCGACTTAGCGTTTAAAGAATTGTCTTACAAATGAATACAACGCATGCATGAAAATGTTTTGGCCTGTGACAGGCTTTTGAATTAAGTGAAAGTTCCAAGACACATTCGTACACCATACATCACTAGCCCTAGTAGTGGAGCGTTGGAGCCACTGCTTGCTCCTCAAAGAAAATATTACAAACTCTCAAGGCTATGTGGGAGGAGCCAAGGTGAAAAGCCTTTTGCATGTACAAATGACGAGTATATATAGCCAAGGGTGAAACTAGCCCTTGTGACTCTTCGACTTCCCTCATGACTGTTCGACTTACATGACTCTTTAACTTCATTCGTGGGTCTCTTAGACTTCCACGTTACGTTACATTGATTACACAAGTATGACCCAAAGTAGTGATGTGGCCGAGGCGACTCATGACAAAACTCGACATGACACTGCTGGTATGCACAGCTGGCTGTGCTATTCGTGTCGAGCTGCTGTGCTGCTGAGTGATGAGTGTGCTTGAGGTGTACCATAACTTCACCTCTGCATGGCAAAGTGCGTGGAGTCTTCAATGGTCTTGGTGTTCACTTGATGGTTCATGCATGTGCATGTGTCTCCTTCGCTTGCTACGTGGTATGCTTCGTGTGTTCGTCCAACTGCAAGCAAGTCTTCTAGCATGCGCTCCTTGTCCATCCCATTCGTCGTCCCGCCATATCTCATCCATGTACCTGTTTCTGCAATCACTCATGACGAGATGACATCAAATTCAGAAATCCCCTAGTCTACCATGATGCATTGTCTTTCATTTCTGGGTGTAGGTGACTAGGAGAGAGGAGAAGTCTCTGAAACAACGCAGAGCACATGTCAAGCTGGGATGTGAGGCTTTGGGGCACTATCGGGAAAAACTGTGCAGAGGTCACTGAGAGGCTGGGTTGAGTAGTCTCGGACAACAGTGACATCTGCGAGATATGGCTTAACAAGGAGGCAGAATTGCGTAGTTTTTCCGGGGAAGGCAGTGTGAGCAGCAGGGAGCACTGGTATTGAAAACTGCGCACATTTCTAAAGGAGGCTGGGATCGGGCTATGGGATCCTGCGGGTCAGAACTACGTAGTTCTAGGAGGCAGTCAAGCAAGACATGACTGCGCAGTTTCCGCGCTGAGCGGAGTGCAGGCCAGCAGGGGGATTGCCTGGCAGAACTACGCAATTTCTTGGGACAGTGCAGTGACAGGTTGCGGGTGCTTGTCCCTCATGTCTACTCAATTTCTTTAGGCAATGCGGGCAGGCAGGCTGACAACTTCTGTGCAGTTTTGGGGATGAGTGCAACCCTGGGTCACTGCTTAAGTCAAATTCTCCGGTTGACTAGCGGGAGGCTTAATAGATAGGCTTGCGGGAAGCGCAGATTGAGATGGCTTCTTAGGCAACTTTTGCACTGCTCTGGGCTACAGTCATCCAAGTTGATTCTAGGATTGTGTAGTGCAGATTGCTTGGAGGGCAGCGTCAAGCTATGTGCAATTCTAAACAACAGTGCTTGGTCAATGAGGGCTGAGACTGCGTAGTGCAACTCAATGGAGGTCTGGCTAATGGAGGGTGGCCTGGTCGACAAATTTTCAGGAAAAATGGTTAAGTGTGTGAGTGAGTGAACTCGTGTATATATGACCTTGTGAACACACACTCGACATGACTTGACGACAAGACACCTCAAACCAACAAGAGAACATGTCTCAGTGCGACTGTCTAAAGGTTTAGAGTGACAAGTGCGACACTTGAGATAGATCATTGAATGATAGTGACGACACTTGCACGACATTGTTTACAACTTCGTGTTTGAGTGCGATAGATGTTTACATAGCGAACCCAACTCATACACACAAAGACAAACCTTCAACATCTCTAGAACAAGGTCGCGAGCATGACATAGCAATCAACATGCTGAAGACGACAGTTGGTCAAACAAGCGAAAAGAAAGCAAGACATGTAGAGGAAATATATGAAATGACTTTTTGTGCTAGCACACATGTATGTTACTGAAGATAGGATGATATGACAATGACAATCAGTCCTGCAAACTCAACTAAGAGGTGTACTTCGAAAGGTGTTCTTTACTTGCCATACTTACCCTCGAGATGATTATGCATCCGACGAAGTTTGCATGCGGTCCTGATCACTTGGTCTCTTGGTCCTTCTCCTCAACTCCTTCAGAGTGGTCTTAGCATGTCACCTTTCCCTGTAGTCATTGAGAGATAAATCAATGTAGTTTCAGCGGGCAGTGACTGCTACCGAGATGAGGCCATGGGAGGCCCATCTATGCAGTTTCTGCATGCAAGACAGATAAGGCACCTTGGACAACACTCCGTAGTTTTGAGGCACATGACACTGTTGCGGGATGGGGTCCTGAGAGGACACCTTTGGCCAGTTTCTGAGTGCAGTGCAGCGTGGGTAATTGAGAGGCAATAATGCGTAGTTTCTGGATGCAAGGCATTGCTGCAGGATGGGTTCTGGGAGGACACATCTGTGCAGTTTCAGGTTGCAAGGAAGACTGAGTATCTGAGGGAGAATACTGTGTAGTTTCTGATGATAGTGGGTTCCGACTGAGGGAAGGACATTGGAGGAAACCACTGCGCAGTTTTGGATGCCAAGGGAGGTTGGGGTCTCTGCGCACTGCGTATTTCCAGCGGGCAAGGGAAAAAGATTGAGGGTTGCAAAAGCAAAGTGCACAGTTTCGGGAAGCTGGATGAGGCTAAGTTGCTTGGGAAATTGGCTAAGTGTGAGATTAGTGAAGCATATATAAACAGTGATAGGACTCATCTATGATCACACATAAACACATAGTGACACAACGTAGACCATCCAGAATTTATCAAACATACTTTGCTTGATGCAACAACCTTCGTGACAAGGGTGCATGAAGTGAGTGTGAAACATGTTTATGTGATGATAACAACTCATGCGTGCATGCTTTCCCTTGAAGCAAAACAACACTGCCTTTGCATGACAAACAACAATCCCTATGCCCAAAGATGACACATGCTGCATAAAGATGAGAACATGAACAACTCTTAAGATCAAGGAGGGAAAGCTTGAGATCATCAGCTTACCAACAAGTGACCAAGGACGATCGATCATAGGATCCAAAGTAGGCTTCGAAATTTGCATGCGAGCCAAAATTTTGGAGGGTGGTTGTAGCCGCTACAACAGGAGGCTATGACATGTTAGAGATCGGGGGGCTAAGAATCCTATGCTTGGTGGCAACTCATGGGGAAACACACCCTCTTCTTCAGTAGTTAGCTATGAGGCTCCTCTCTTAGGTTACTTCATCCTCTTGTTGCGGGAGGAATTCGAGCAAATATGAAATTTGTATAATTTGAAGAAGAGCAAGCTTGAGCAGTCTTGGGTGGAGATAATGGTGTGTGTGCACACCATCCTCCATCTTCTTTACAGGTAGAGGGAGGAGTGGTTGAAGGTAAATACAAAGATGTGGGATGTGTTTCAGAATGGTATAGGTTTTGATGACAACGTTGAGTTGGCATTAGCCAACTTGGATCTTAATGAAGCAATGTAAGAGCCATTCACTTTTGATGATGGTGATCCTGAGGGGTCATCCTTCGTACCAACATATGCATTGATTGGATTGGATATAGAGGAGGAGGATGGAGGAGAGAGTAGTGGCAGTGATGCTGATTTTGATATGCAGGAGAACTATTGACAATCACGAGCTATGAGATTCCTTCATCTACAGTTCTAATATTTATCATATTTAGTATTTGCCATTAGCATTCCAACCTATAGTAGTAGTGACTCAATATCTATGTAAGATATTTGATTTTGATGACTTATGAGAAAATTGCAGTTTATGGTTCTTATTTCTTGTGTGTTTGTCCTATGATCATCATTGACGTAGTACTAGTAAGTGCTAACCAATAACTAGTTGTATGATTCCATGTCCTTCTTGTCCTATCATCTATGTCATAATGTAAGGTGACCCGGGTGATTACCCATTGGGACTTAAAAAATGATGAACTTTGAGCTTTGGCTAGTGTTGGACACCTAATCCTCAATGGGTTAGTGTGGAAACCGAATGGACAAAAGGAGTCCAAGAGACCTTGGGATATGAAACCCAACGGTCACAACAATGTACTATAAATGTATATCTCCTGTTAATAAAAATTTTATTCTCATGTTTATCTTTCATATTGTTCTTGCTCCCATGTGTGTTTAACATGGTATCAGAGCAATGATGTGTGGCCTGTGTAGTTTTCTTCCTCAGGGTTTATCCTTTAGTTAAAAAATGACATGTTGTTATTCCCTGAGCAACTGGTCTGAGCTGCCTTGAATAGTGCTGGCCTAGTCTTCATTACCTGTAATGCTCCATTAATTTTGTTTGCCACACCTGCGCTGCCCTGACATATTCTATTTATAATTCCTGCGCCCTGTTCAGTTGAATACGCTCAGACTTCAAAACCGTTTCATATTCTCTGCAAACTCATCTCTGTCCATAACGCGTTGCCTTTCCAGTGCTACCTCTGCTGCAAACTCACTATTGAAACGTTGAATGATGGCCTGACATGTTGCACAATACCTTGCTGGATATGAACCAGAGACCTTTTGTGTAATGGTGTGGCTGCTCTACGCAGTGGAAACGTGGTGACAGCGGACACGGAAAGGACAGTAACACACTGTGTTACTCGGTTGATGGCGAGTTTAACATTCGAGGATGGACGACATCAGTGTTGAAATTTCGAATGGTTGTTGAGTAACGTCTGCTGCTGGCTTACTATTCAAACAACAAATAACTTCAAACACTGTGGAATGATATATTGAACAATGCGTTCCTTGCTCATAATCGACTTGGAGGTCTATATTATTGCTGCACATGGTCTACGAGCCCTTTCTTTATCCTCTGTCCCTCTACGAATACTGGAGCTCGATTTTCTAAGATCTGACGGGAGCCCATACCAGAAAAGGAGGTGGACTGTAAAATTTCGCTATTCGAAGCGGATTTGACACTGTGCACGGGCTTTCACTTACATAGAAATGAAGATTTCAGCTGCGTTACTGCGGTTTTATCGTTGATACGTGAACTGGGGGGTATGTGTCCACTTTGGAGAAGCCTGGTCCAGTGCTTGGGCGACAAGCCAACCCTAATAGGCTGTTGTGCATGAACGCGGACGCTAAACATTAAACACTGTCATATATCTGCGTTTATGAATTGTGGTATCAACGCTGTATACGTTGTCCAAGTTCTATCAACGCTGTATTATTGATATTAACGCTGTCCAACGGTGGTATCAAAGGTATTAACGCTTGGTGCCTCCATACCTGTTCATACCTGTTCTATGGTGCCTCCACGCAGGAAACGCTGTCCATACCTGTTCTATGGTGCCTCCACGCAGGAAACGCTGTCCCAGTTCAATGGTGTCTAACGCTGGTTGAACGCGCTGCATGGTATATGGTATTTAAATCATATTTAAATCTCAATTTTAAAGTGATCCTACAGCAGCTCTGCGGTTTTATTTTGGCATACAACGCTTTGGTATATAACTCACATGGCATACAGTGCTTTGGTATATAACTAACATGGCATACAATGCTTTGGTAGATAACTGACATAGTTCAAAAATTAATGCATTAATAGCTCTATTGAAAGAGTCCCAGGATCATGATCCAACTACAAAATTTGTTGTATTTTCACAATTTCGAAAAATGCTGGATCTCTTGCAGGAACATTTGGAAAAGTCCGGGTTCAAGTTTGTCCGTCTAGATGGGTCTATGCCTCCAAAGAAGCGCGTTGCATCCATTACAACATTCATATTTATATGAACTGAGTATATACGTATTAACGCTGTCCATAAAGTTAGAATGGTTTCTCAATTGATGTATGTCGTATGATGTGGAAGCATTGCTGTCTGCAGTCATCAATGACCTGAAATAGCAAAGCAACCCGCTTTTGAATAATAGTGTTGATTTATTTAATGTTATGCGCCCGTCCAAGTTCTGGTGTTGAATGCGTTTTGGTATATATTAAACTGAGTTGAATGGTATATGCCTATGCCTATGCGTTTGAGTATTAACGCTATTTAATGGTATGCTTGGTAACGCTGTCCCTTTATATGGTATTGAACTGAGTTTGTAGAATGGTCTAGCGTATAGTCACAAGTTTTGTGGAGTCCAGCAAAATGTTGATTTTTTGAAGGGTTGTTGTGAGAAGTCAGAACAGTGAGCGCTGGAGAATTCAATGTATGATAGTGTTGAATGCTGAGTTGATAATGCGTGTTGCGAGTTTGAATAAGGAGAGAAGTAATGAGCCAGAAGGCGCAGTCCAAAAATTAAAATTGATTCAAACGGGTAAGATATGATGGTGGTTGCATAAAGTTATAATGCATGTAAATGATATATGATCGTATTAAATTGCCAGACTCAGTCTTAATGCATAGGACATTTGTTTGGTTGAAATTTGATTGTGAAATGAATTCTGATCTTAAAAGGTGCATGTACAAGATTGGACTTTGGATTGAATGATGTTTATTTGATATGAAAGCATGTAAACTGGGATTGGAAATGCAGATTGTAATTTGGGATGTGTGTATAAACACATGTGAATGTTGGTAATTAAAGAATGAGGGAATTAAGACTTGGGTATGAATAAAGGAAGTATTCATAATTTTGATGCTTGAGACAATAAACTTAAAGGAATATCGTAAATTTTTATATTGAGGGAATCTTTCCAACCAGTTGAGCAAGAAGGTGTGTGAATCTTCAGCAGTTCGTTTGTCTCCTGACTTGGATATATCTGAAGAAGTGTTGGTATAGGTACTTCAAATAATTATTAATTTCGATACTTGCATTCGAAAGGAAGATAATCCACAAGGGTATTGCCTTTTGATAGCCATCATTTCTTATTTGAAAGTAAAGGAGTACTTGAAGGATCCAAGCAAGTTTGTAGTTGTTGCTGCCCCAATTGTGGCATTATATTTAAAACCCATTATAGTTTTTGTCTACATATATATATGCATTGATTCCCTGATTCATTTGCTGCACATTTATACAAGATATTGCTGTGTACTGTGAGTGGATATTACTTTTATGCATTAAGTGATAATTGTGATCAACTTTTAAAGGTGTAAATCTGACACCAGAACCAGTGAAGTATTAGAGTTCATGAAAACTCTTATACAATCTACTATTGATGACACATTACAAATCAGCATAGGATCTCTCTCAGAAATTCAGACATGTCTACAATATGCACAAGAACAGATTGAATTCTTGCAGCTTGAATCTCAACTACAACACGAAGAATTACAACAGTGGAGTCATCATTTTGAACCTGTTTCTGTTCAGAAGACTGAAACAGACTCCCATAAACAGCAAGACAATAATGTTACAGTTCATTTAGATAAAGCAATAGTTGTACATGCAGATGCAGAAACTCAGTTTGCACTTCCCAAGCCCATCATCAAACTTTGGGAACAACTTGTCCACAACAAGCACAGAACTGGTCTTGGATATGACAAGGACTTGTCCTTTCATATTCCAGACTACTCAAAGCCCATTCAGTTTCAGAGCGCTGGATTCATTCATGATAGTTCACCTGCTGCTCATGATAGTTCACCTCCAACGGTTCCAGACTCTGCCTCTCTTCCACAACAACAACAACAACAACAGATTGTGAAATGCCAACACTGTGATCGAGTTGGCCATCTGAAAGATCACTGTTTTGATTTTCATCCATGTAAGCACTATCATAAAACTAGTCATTCTTCAAACAGATGCTTCAAAAACAAATGTCCTGCAAGAACAAAGATTCATCTTGGATGGATCGCTTCTTGGCAATGGGCATCAACAACTAAGAAGATATTCCAAACACATGCCAGAACTTGTTCCAGAGTATTGAAAAGTCTTGTAGCTGAGTTTTCTCCATCATCTCACCTTGTATCTGACAGGGGGGGAAATGATGGTCATCTACAAGCTTCAGAGTCACATCAAGCGACCCTGCGCCACAACCTGTCACAATTGTTTCAGAGTTGTAGCCAGAGACAAAGATGCCAGTGAACATGCCTTCAGTTGGCAATCTGGGACACTTCCTCTAGCAGAAGATTTCAGCTTCTTGCCAGCTTTGGAAGAATTCCAGGAACAAAATTGAGAACACTTCCTCTAGCAGAAGACTCCAACTTCTTGCTAGTTTTGGAAGAGTGCCAGGAATTGCCATTTAACATTCCAAGTTGTTGGTCATCCTTAAACCATCACAGGTTGAAGACTTCCCCTTGCAGTTGAAGTTCTCCCTTATTTATGCAGAGTGAGACCCTCCCTTATTGGTTGAAGGTTTTCCCTCTTCAAAACAATAGGAGCACCTTCCGTCGTAATAGAACGACTTCAACTTCTTGGCCAGTTTTGAAGTCTGGGTAACTGCCCACGAACGTTCCAGCGTTGGTGGCCATCCTTAAACCACCGCCCTTTATACCAACATTTCATAGAGCACATTCAGCCTAGTGTTGCCATGCATATTTGCACATTTTGTATTACAACTCTCTTCTTGGACTTATACATAACCCTTCGGATTAAGGGGGGGAATGTTGGACACCTAATCCTCAATGGGTTAGTGTGGAAGCCGAATGGGAAAAAGGAGTCCAAGAGACCTTGGGATGTGAAACCCAACGGTCACAACAATGTACTATAAATGTATATCTCCTGTTAATAAAAATTGTATTCTCATGTTTATCTTTCATATTGTTCTTGCTCCCATGTGCGTTTAACAGCTAAGAAAACTATAAATGGTGTTGTAATTTTAATTTTGAACCTCCACAATTGAGGGTTAGAAACAAAAAGGAAGAATTCCCAATGATTTAAAGATTTCATTTAAAGGTGCATTGATGGAGGTAATGGATTCAACATGATTGTATCCTTAAATTTGATAATGGTGCAAACCCACAAATTGTAAGGATTTTTCCGAAAACAAATAAAGAAAACTTACCCAAGGGTTTGAAGTTCTAATTAGTTCCTTGAGCTTGAATAACAAATCTAGCCATCATATCGAAAGCATGGAATGCTAGGGACATTGTGGCAAATTATGAGATCAAGAAAATAATCAAACAAGCAAGATATATTTATAAACCCAACAAACAATTAAATGTCTTATGTAGAGGGAAATTTGTGCCTACCTTTGGCCTTGTTACCACAATATCTAGCACGCCTAGTGCAAAACCTCACTAGGTAGATCCAAAACTTATGGCTTTTGGAAAATTACTTTACATGACATTTACTTGTGATATTATGTTTTCCTTCTTAATTATGATTATGTTTTCATCATCAAATAAACGCGAAAAACAATAAAGATCACATGAACACAAGATATAGGCTCCATGCCAGGGCAAAAACCCCTCCAAGGGGAAAACCCATCAAAACTTCTCTTCTTATCAACTTCAAAGGAGACTTCCAAGACCCAACACAAGACCTCCAATTCTCACCAAGATACAAGTCAACCAACCAGTGAAATGTGTCTTCTTCACTTCTGCAACTTCCACTTCTGTAACTTCGACCCTGTGGAAACCCTAGCAAAATCTAGGGACCTCACACATTTCAGATTTCAGAAGACTTTGAAACATCAGATCTTTAATGACTTCAAAGCTTCTCCCTTTGAAGGCTCATCTAGCCTCCTAATGACCTTCACATGCCTCTCCAAACTGCAGACCATTTCTTTCAAGTAGTGCGCATATGTGTGTCTCTAGGGAGGACAAAATCTTTCTTTATATAGCCTTCTAAGTGGCTTTTCAAGCCTACTTTAGGCTGACTTCCACTGGCTGACTGACTTGTTCTTGGGAGCTCACCTAGACACTTCAATATCCAAAAATAAATTTTCTTTTCTTGATATAAGTGCCCAAATGGGTCTTTTACATAATTACAACCACCATGACTCAAGACAAAGACCTAGAAGCATACAATGGATGCTTGACCTATTGACCAAATGACATAAGCATGAAACCCATGCTTTATAAACAATTTTTCTTTTACATTTTCTTTCTTCTTTTGATCAACACATAAGAATTACATCATGACATGAGACAAATGACGATAATGAAGACCGAAACTAGTTACAATTTCCAACAATGGCAACAAGAGATCAGTCACCATTGTCAGCTCAATGGCCTTTCTGTAGCTATTTAGTGGTAAGTAAACCACAAAGGAGGCTTCCTTATATGTAAATCACGTAAAGGGTATTCAATAAGAATTGTTCAAGGTGATGTATAGGTCTAATGATTGGGATAGGATAATAGAAGAAACTGGAGGGTTAAGATAATCTTTACCAAAATACAAGCACTTTGTCCCTCGATCATTTAAGAAAATTAGAGGGTTGTTATAAGTTAGGGTTTGATAGACTTCAATGATATGGCATGCATTGGCATATAACAGCCAAAAGAAACAGTCTTACAATGATAAATCAACAAAGGATCAAGACTATGGATTAGATATGCAAGTTTGGGTTTGCAATTGAGTTTTTATGGCTGAAACATGCGTAAAACAACAATATAATGATGGCGTCGGTCCTAAAATTAAGGTTTTTAGATGTAATAAATGCTAGATTTTGCTTTTTACAATTATTTAAGGCAATTCCTACTTAGAGGGCAGTGACGCATCAACTACAATTATTTTTTAGCAATATTTGAATAAACCTGAACCCTAACCCTAGATATCTAGAATTTAAGAGAGAAGAGAGAGAAAATATTTAAAGTAGAGAGATTGATCACCACCACCTAGACTAGTGCCTTGATCTAAAATGGAGTTATTTAGGGAAAATTCAATGAGGACAACCTTGATGAAGAGGGTGAGAGGGCTAAAGTCTCTTCTTACAAACCCTAGAAACTTCCTTAATAGGGAGATTTTAAATTCAAGAGATGCACAACTTTGAGTTCTCTTGAAGGATTCAAGGAAAGCAATTTTGCACGGCATAGAGAATCAAGATTTCTAGATAAATATAGCAATTTTAAGTTTTAACCATGACACATGTAGAAACCTTAATTTACACAATATAACATGCAAATATAGAAAATAGGCAATACAATTACAAAATATCCATAAGAATCTCTTCAATCAATCCCAAGAAACCAACCTTCAAGCAAAAATCCACCTCCAAAAGCAATTCACACCATAGAATCAATTGTAGCCAACTAGAAAAGAGTCATAAAGCTAGTGCACACTTCCAAAGAGAGAGAAGTGCAGTGAAGAATGACGATTTAAAGTGAATAAGGCTCCCCTCTATTTATATGAGGATAACCAAGCCTTATTTCACTAGTTTTACAAGAAAAACAACTTAAAAGGTTTACTTGAGCATTCAGCTAGGTCAAAGGTCATAAGCTCACCTTGAAGTAGCTATTAAACATAACAAAATTCCAAAATAACCCACACTTGTTAGAGAAAAATATTGTCTACCATGACGTCATCCTATGAAATAGGCATTAAAGCATCAAGGAACTGAGACAAGGCTCCAAGGGTGCTCCTCACTCCTAGAAAGTCCCAAAGTGCACATGTACAACTCCAAATGGTGCCTCCTCTACCATGATGTCATCCAAAAGAGGTCGTATGTCACCATTTTCAAGCATGTGGGAGTGACATGGCACCTCTAAGGGCAAGCATTCGCATCAAAGAGAGATGTGCTAGCCCTCCCAAGTCATCTTGGTGATAACCATCCTCATCTAGGCTTTGGAACAAGGAACTGTCCATCAAACAGTGTCAAGGCTAGCTTGGGGGCGTCTTGGGTCCATCTGGGCACATCATGTTATGAAACCAGCTCACAAAAAG
>APFE031413207.1:0-12013 GCA_000404065.3 Pinus taeda | reverse complement strand
AGTGAAATAAGTTTTGATGTAGGTGACTAGGTATTCCTACGACTACAAACATATAAACAAATTTCCCTCAAGAAAGCTAAGAAGGATAATAAATTATCACCAAAGTATTATTGTCCATACAAAGTGTTGCAAAAGATTGGTACTATGGCATACAAATTAGAGCTTCCTGCAGCTTCCCGAGTGCACCCAGTTCTCCATGTTTCATGTTTAAACAAGGTTACAGGTGACAAGCTACCAGTTCAAACAATATTTCTAGAACTTGATGAGGAAGGGAAAATCATATTGGAACCAGAAGTAGTCATAGAAAGAAGAACTCGACAGCTACGAAATCGATCAATTTCAGAGTATCTCATGGAGTGGAAGAACTTATTTGTTGAAGATTCCACATGGGAGGATGAGAATTTTATATAAAAGCATCCAAAACTACTCAAGCATTGAGGACAACACTTTTCAGAAGGGGAAGGTCATGTTAGGCCCATATAATACTAGTGATTCCCCAATTACTATTTTGATTGTATCCCTTATTGTTATTATTGTGCCCCTAGTGTCCCCACATTGTTATCAGTATGCCCCATAGAAACCTACTATTGTTCTTTTTGTGGTCTGATGTTATTACTAGTATGTCGACTTGATTATATTGTGACCGCTTATACACTTATATATAGAAGGGATGTTCAGTCATTTGTATCATCCAAGAATTGTTCATTTATGTAATGTAAAGGAGGTTGCCCCCTCGAAAACAAGGCATTGATCTATCTGTTCTATCTTTTTGTGAGCTAGTTTCCTAACACTAAATTATGCATTGCGTACTCCCAAACCTTAGTCTCAGATGTTGGCCTATGGAACTACACAATCCCTGGGTCAGTCACTAGCTCCATCCCTAACAACTTATTTCATGGAGTACATTACACTAGTGTTTTATCGCACTGATGTCGTCTTCACATGGGTAGATTGCAATCATAGGTATTCTATTATGTCATGAAAGGATGATGATGAAGGAGATGGAGGAGACCATGCTAGAATACACCTAAGGAGCTTAGGGGATAAGATGATCATCATGCAAGAAGATGAAGGAACACTAGATTATAACAAAAGATGGAAGATCAAAGCCACATTGAAAACTCCTTATATTGAAGTCAGAAGGTGGAGGAAGAAGAAGAACATGCACAATATTTTAAGGAAGGAACAAAGAAAGCATCAAAAAAAAGTGACTTCACATTTCCATGTCATCATGCAGTCCATTTCATTAGTGTCATGTCATGTTGTGTCATGAGCCATCATGTGCCACATCATTCATGGATTATGTAATTTTATATTGGAAAATGGAATCTAAAGTGGAAGTCCAAGAGTCATCTATGTAATGTGGAAATTCAAGAGAAGTCAAATATTCATGAGGATAGTCTAAGAGTCATAACAGAGGTGAAGGATCACCCTATTTGTTATATATACACCCTCATTTTCCATGAAAAATCATTTTCACCTTGGCTTATCCCATAAGGAAACAAAGAGATAGAGTCAGTACTTTTGGCAAGCAAATCATGGCTCCAACACTCCACTATTGGAGCTAGTGATGTTTGTTGTGTTAATGTATCTTGGGAATTTTACTTAATACTTGGAGCTTGATGGCCATCATGTTTTCATGCATGGATTATGAATATTTGTACGAATGTTATTTAAATGTTTATGATTCATGTATTCTTTCGCCTATACTAAAGTAGTTGAACTATTTAAGTTCTTTTAGTGCTTATCTTATTGAAAACGTGTTGTAATGGTTGTAAAAATTGGCACATCTATGTGAACTATTCTTCTTGATGTTAGGTGGTTCTCTTTTCTCATGTGTACACCTCTACTAGGGTGGCACTATTACCTCTCTCTTAGAGGCTCACTTTTCCTCCCTCTACAGTAGAGGATACACCTGCAGTCGAACAATCACTAGGCACACTTACTTTTCAAAAAGGCACATACATGCTTCTCTCTCTTGTTGACATTTAAAGCCAAGAAAAATATTAAGAATATATGGAAACCATGGAAATACTCTAGATGGGGCTCCTATTACAAACCATGTGAGTTTTAATTTGGAATTCACATTAGGAGACCCCCTTGGTTGATGGATTTGTAGCACTTATCAAAAAAGTTTTTAGCAGATTTATTTCACCTAAGAAAATATTGTGTGTGTGTGTTATTTCTTATTACATGTTGGTGAATGATGTTCTAAATTGCGAATTGAATTATATAAATGAGGAGAGTAGGTTTGTTTCCTATGATTTTGACTAAAAATTCAGGAGAAGTTACAAATCTATACCATAATTTCTAGATGGTACTAGAACAAGATTCACATTAGAGTGGGAATTTCAAAGTTGTTTCTCAGGAGGTTTGAATTTGCAATTAAGTGTAGAAGGATCTCTTCAGAGTTGGGAAGTTTACCTTCAATGGGCTAATACTAGAGTATTCCTTGGAAGGCAGCTCTAATTTCATTGCATGGAAGGATCACATGGAGGTGGTGTTGGATGACAACGGATTTCTATAATACATCAAGAGAGATGTTGCAAAACCAACGAAATTTGATGCCCATAACCTAGCCAAATGGAAGAAAGATGTAGCCAAGGTGGGGAGAATTATCTTGGATGGAGTGTGAGAACACATTGTCATAAATATTCAAATGAAATAAGCCCCTTATGCAATGTGTCAAGAACTTCTAGATCTATTCTAGAATAACAATGACCATAGGAAACTGATGCTCGAGGATAAACTTGAAAATATCAAGATACAGAAGAATTACACTATTGAGAAGTATGTGAGAAGGTTCACAAAAGCTTGTGATGAGCTTCCAGGAGTTGATGTTACTATCTCAGATGATCACTTGGTAAGCCTACCCCTTCTAGGCCTTTCAAAGAGCTAGCATAGTTTCCAAGTTTCAGTGAATGGGAGGGAGAAACTATTGAATTGGGAATGCTTATGGTTTGATTTGGTACAGGATGAAATATGATGGAGTACCATAGGTGGAACTTCATTCAAGGGTGAGGATTAAGAGAAATTTTCATTTGTTGGAAAGGGAAACAAGGGAAAAGAATAGAAATATCAAATCAAACCTGAATTTAGCCATGGGGAGAAGAAGGAAGATTTGTCCAAATTTAAATGCTTCAATTGTCCTGAATTGGGGAATTGTGCCACAAAGTGTCAATACAAAAATTCAAGCAAGAAAACATCAGGAGGAGAAGCAGGTGAAGCTTTGGCTTCACAATTCAAGCTTAAATCCACCCTTATGGAATGCATGTCCAACACAATGATGGCGAACATGAAATAATTGGACTCTGGTGCCTCGTTCCACATGAAAAGGTGTAGAGAATTTTTCAGTGACCTAGAGGGTAAAGATCTCTAGATGTGTTCAGTCACCTTTTTGAGGGAGTCTCGATACCCTCTTAGATTCAAGGATGTCATGTTTGTTGTAGGCCTAAAGAAGAATCTCATCTATGTTGCATTCTTGGAAGACCATGGTTATGTTGTGATATTCAACAAAGGGAAATCATTCTTAATACACATAGCCATAGGATAGGTGAAACAGATCAAGGTTCATGTGAAGAACTTGTATAAGCTCGACGTGGAATATTATAGTACATTAAACACTAAAGCGGACAATGTGCAAAGTCACAATGTCGATAAAATTTTGCACATAAGACTTGGTAATTTTCCTAATGTTTCCTTGAATATTATGCAACAAATAACCACTGGCCTCCCCAAACGAGTACTTCAGTGGTAGGATGTATGTAAAGGATGTACTTAGGGGAAGTACACGAAATCCACATTCCATGATAAAGGAAGAAAAGAACATGAATTCTTGGAAAGGATCCACTCTGATTTTTGTGGACCTTTCTTGACGTCCTCCACTACCAGACACAAATATTTTGTAATTTTTATTGGTGACTTCTCAATGAAGCATTGGATCTTCTTCATGCTGAAGAAATATGAGACATTCTCCGAGTTCGTAGAATTCAAGGCACTGATTGAGAAATAATCCAACATGAAGGTGAAGGCTCTCAGGAGAAATAATAGATGTTAGTATGTTTCAAATGAATTCAAAAATTTCTATGTGAAAAAAGGCAATCAAAGAGAGTTGACAACATCACACAACCCACCACAAAATTGGGTAACTAAGAGGAAGAACTAATGCATTATGGTAGCGGTGAGATATATGTTACATGACTAAGGCATATCTCTTCATTTTTGGGTTCAAGCATGGAACACAATAGTCTACTTGTAGAACTAGATCCATCATCAGATTCAAGATATGATTACATTGAACGAGGCTTTCTCTTGGAGTGAGTTGAATGTGTCGCATTACAAGATTTTTTGAGCTTCTATTTATTACCATGTTTCCAAAGAATAAAGGAAGAATCTTGAGCCAAGAATAGAGTTGGGGGTATTTACAGGTTACAAAAAAACTCCTCACAAATACCATCCATAATTTCTATGCATTAGAATGAAAGTAGTGTGAAGGGATGTAAAGTTTAATGAGGAGCATACCAGAATAGGAGCATACAAAAGTAGAGTAGCAGAGAGTGGATAGATCCGCTCAAGCATAAACATCAAAAGAAGGTAGGAAAAGAACCAAGGAAGATAATATACTTGTGATGGATGCAAGGGATAATATGGGAGCTCCTTCAAATTTTTAGAGGAAGAGAAGGTCACCTAAGAGGTACACTGCCTACATTAATCTAGTGATTGAGTTTGTAGATACTGAGCCATCCTCTTTCAAGGAAGTCACAGACACACCTATATGGGTTAATACAATAGTGGAGGAACACATATCCATTGTAAAGAATAGTTTTTTGGAAGTGGTCCTAAGACCTTCAGATAAATTAGTTATGCATTTGAAATGGATATTCATGCTTAAGCATGCAGTAGACAGAAGAATAGAGAAGAATAAGGTTAGATTTGTGGCCAAAGGATTCTCTCAAGTTGACTTAATTAACTTGTTAGAAAATTATATATTAAGAGAAATGGAACACATAGAATATTGCATAAATATAAACATAGAAAATGCATAAAACTAGAGAGACACCGATATATGTGGTTCACCCAGTTTGGGCTACATCCACCCCGAACAACCATTCCTTCCTTTCTATTATCCAGAAAAATGAAAAGACACAACCTACATCAGATCAGTTGTAATATCCTCTATTTTCCCTCACAGTCTCACATCTATATTTCTCACTCGTAGAATACACATCTATTTGACAAGCTCAATACAATGCCCTCATACAAGGAGAGGGGTTTCCTTCTAGGGCAAAAAACCCTAAACTAAACATAAGTACTACCATCATATCATCCACCTAATGAACAACCCAGATTGACTAGAAATTGCCATACTTTTACAAGGAAATTTTACATCTGTTTTTAGCTTCGAGAGCACTACCCCTGAAACCCCTAACAGGGGACTGCTGGCCCCTAGACCCCATAGCCAGGGGGGATCATTCCCCTCGAACCCCTATAGGGGGGACAAATCCCCCCGCACCCCCCTACGTGGAGGGCTATACAAAATTCCTAGGGTATACATCTAATTGAAACAAAGGCCTCTAAATAATCATGCTCCACACCCAAGAATCTCCCACTTGGAGAATGATTGTAGCAACTCCACCGTTACTTCATTTGCTAGACAATGACTCCTCTTTGGACCTAGTTATTTCTCATATTCATCATCATCCTTGAAGACCAATTGAAACTAATCATATTCTCAGTTTCTCCCTGGTTACAACTTTTGTTAGCATATCTGTAGGATTCTGGCTAGTGTACCTTTTCTAGCTTCAACTCTCCATCTTCCAACACTAATTGTATGAAATGGTACTTGAGATGTATGTGTTTAGTTCTGGAATGAAATGATAAGTTCTTTGCAAGATGAATGGCACTTTGGCTGTCACTGTATAACATGCCCATATAATGGTTCTTACCCAATTCACCCATAAACCTTTGTAACCAAATCATTTCTTTACTAGCCTTTGTAGCAGCAACATACTCTGCTTCTGTTGTTGAAAGTGTAACAACACTTTGGAATTTTGAAACCCAATTGATAGTTGTTCCACCTACAGTAAATACATCTCCTATAGTGCTCCTCCTGTTATCTCTGTCACCTGCCATATCTCCATCAACATATCCCTGTAAAGAAATTTTTGAACCACCAAAGCATAATGCTTGATTTGTGGTACCTTTTAAATATCTGAGAATCCATGTCTCTACCAACCAATGTTCGCTTCCTAGATTGTTCATGTACCTACTTACAACTCCCACTACATGTGCAATATCACACCTTATGCAGACCATTGCAAACATTAAGCTTCCAACTGTTGATGCATATGGAACTTTAGACATATAATCAATGTCTTCTTTGGTCTTTGGGAACATTTCCTTACTAAGTTTGAAATAGCTGGCAAAAGGTGTACTAACTTATTTTGCATTGTGCATATTAAATCTTTTCAACACCTTTCGTATGTACTCATTTTGAGACAATGTTAATTTGCATTTTTTCCTGTCTCTAGTTATTCTCATACCAAGGATTTGTTTTGCAACTCCCAAATCCTTCATTACAAATGAATTTGCCAATTTTCTTTTGAGCACATTTATTTCCTGCATGTTAGACCCTGCAACAAGCATGTCATCCACATAAAATAACAATATAATATAGCTTCCATCATTTTTCTTTTTTAGATAAACACAATGATCAGAATGACATCTAGTATAACCTTATTCAGACATAAACTTGTCAAATTTTAGATACCACTTCCTTGGAGCCTGCTTTAAGCCATACAAGCTCTTCTTCAACCTGCACATTAGTTTCTCCTTCCCTTTCACCTCATATCCTTGTGGTTGTTGCATATATATCTCTTCTTCCAAATCCGCATGGAGAAAGGTTGTCTTTACATTTGACTGCTCAAGATGCAAATCTTCAACTGCTACTAGACTTAAAATAGTTCTGATTAAAGTCATTTTAATGACATGATAAAATATTTCATCAAAATCAATACCTTTCTTCTGTACAAACCCCTTCACCACAAGTCTAGCTTTGTACCTTTGTTTTCCTCCATCTTCTTCCTTCAGCCTATAAACCCATTTATTCTTCAATGTATTTTTTCCTACAGGCAACCTGACTAAGTCCCAAGTCTGGTTATGCATTAAGGATTCCATCTCTTCTTCCATGGCTAGCTCCTGCTTCTTCCTACTTTCAACCTGCATTACTTCTTCATAACATTCGAGCTCACCAAAATTAGTCAACAATAAATAATATAATGAAGGAGAGTATCGTTCGAGGGGTATACTTATCTTGATAGATCTTCTAACACCACTTTCAGGTGTTTGGGGTTCCTGTTGCTATTGTGGTGGTTGTTGTTGTTGTGGTTGTTGATTATTATTATTTTCAGGCACCTTTACTTTTTTAGTGATCTCATCAAGAACTGTGTATTCCTTGTTTTCTTTTTCATGTCTCTTTTCATACAATTGATTCTTATACAAGACCTTTTCATTAAATGTTACATCTTTGCTCCTAATGATTTTGTGATTTTCATAATCATATAAGCGATAAACAAAATATTAAAAGCATATCCAATAAGGTACATTTCTTTGATTTTGCCTCAAGCTTTGTTCTATTTTCTTTATTAATATGGACAAAGGCCTCACAACCCAAAAGGCCTTAAAAAAGAGTAGTTTACCGTTTTACTTATCCATGTTTCCTCTGGAACACCACCATCCAAAGAAATTGAAGGCCCTCTGTTTATTAGATAAACAACAGTATCTACAGCATCTGCCCAAAATTCTAAAGGCAATCCTGCATGCAATCTCATGCACCTTTCACACTCCATAATTGTTCTATTCATTCTTTCTGACACACCATTTTCTTCTGGTGTTCTTGGAACTGTCTTCTCTCTATGAATTCCATGCTCTGAACAATACCTATCAAAATCTTTGCTGTAATATTCACCTCCATTGTCTGATCTGAGACACTTCAATTTCTTTCCTGTCTCAATCTCAACCAAAGCTTTACATTTCTTGAAAGTATCAAATACATCAAATTTATTCTTAATACAATAAATCCAAGTTTTTATGGTTGCATCATCAATAAAAGGAACATAATAACGAGAGCCATCAAGAGATGGTACCTGAGTAGGTCCCCATATATCTGTATGAACAAGCTCTAATTTTTCACTCTTCTTTTCTTTCCTAACTCTAATAAATCCGACTCTCTTTTGTTTTCCATAAATGCAATTCTCACAGAAGTCCAAATCAACATTCTTCAAACCCGGCAAAAAATTTCCTAAGTGAAGAATCTTCATCGCCTTTCCACTCATGTGTCCAAGCCTATGATGCCATAATGTTCAGTCTGCTCTTTTGGAAGTTAAAGCATCAATACAGTTAAAAATACCATTGCATAAGTACAATGTACCAACTTTTTCGCCTTTTTTTATTACCAGGGCTCCTTTGGTGAGCTTCCAAGCTTTATATGTGAAAGTTGTCACACAACCTTCACTGCCTAATTGCGATGTTGAAATCTGATTTTTCTTTAGATCTGGAACATGCCTTACCTCCTTTAGTAGCCATTGGTTTCCATTTTGTTGTTTTACAAGAACCTTACCCATTCCAACATTTTTAGAGGGTTTATCATCACCCAAATAGACTTGTCCAAAATCTCCTTGAACATAGTCATGAAAATATTTCTTATCAGGTGTGGCATGGAATGAGGCCCCCAAATCTACCATCGAGGAATTAGTAATATTTTCAAAAGAAAGAATCAAAGCATCTTGTAACATCTCACCAGTCACATTTGCTTCATGATTGTTTTCTTGTTGTGCATCTCCTTCTTTTCCCTTCGAAGATTTACAGTCTTTCTTTAGGTTTCTTTCTTTCCGCATTTCCAGCACACTATCCCTGTTTTGGACTTGGATCTGTCTTTCCTTGATTTACTGCAATATCCTGAGCTCTTTTCTCTTTCCATTTTTCTTCCCCTAGACTCTGCACTTAAAGCATTACCTGATGTCCCATTGGAGCTTTTCTGTTGCATTTCTTCATTAAGGATAGCACCGATAACATCATCAAACTTTAAAGTACTAGATCCAGAAACAGAGTTACTAATGGCCATTACTAAACCATTCAAACTTTCTAGTAATGAGCACAAGAATAACAGAGCTCTAACTTCATCTTCAAACTTTACCCCTACAGAACTTAACTAACTTGTAACTGTATTAAAATCATTTAAATGGTCTGCAACAAATCCACCTTCCAACATCTTCATATTAAATAATTGTTTCATAAGAAATACCCTATTTGAGGCCGAGGGTTTTTCATATAGTTTCAACAATGCCTAAATCAAACCCTTTGTGATTGTTTCCTTCGAAATGTTGAAGGTGACCGACGCTGTAAGGCACAACCGTATTTTTCCAAGTTCCTTTATATCAAAAAGGTTCCATTCCTCATATTTCATAGCCGTTGGCTTCTTTATTTTTCTACTCAATGGTAGGTACAAATCTTTCTGATATAGATAATCTTCCATCTCCATATTCCACAGTGAGAAGTTTCGGCTGTTAAATTTCTCTACCCTAAACTTAGCATCTTCAACCATTGCTCCCACTCGAACTAGGAACCCTTCTCTCTTGTGATTTTTTCAGCCAAATAGACCTTTGGCTCTGATACCAGTTGTTAGAAAATTATATATTATAGAGCAATGGAACACATAGAATATTGCATAAATATAAACAGATAAAACTAGAGAGACAAAAATATATGTGGTTCACCTAGTTTGGGCTACGTCCACCCCGAACAGCCAGTCCTTCCTTTCTATTATGTAGCAAAATGAAGAGACACAATGTATAGCAAATCTGTTGTAATATCCTTTGTTTTCTCTCACAGTCTCACCTCTTTGTTTCTCACTCAGAGAATACACATCTATTTCACAGCCTCAATACAATGCTCTCATACAAAGAGAGGGGTTGCCTTTCAGTGCAAAAAATCCTAAACTAAACATAAGTTCTACCGTCAAATCATCTACCTAATTAATGGCTCAAAGTGACTAGAAATTACTATACTTATACAAGACAATTTTACATGTGTTTTTAGCTTCAGGGGACCCAGACCCCCCATTCGAGGGGGATCGCCCCCCCTTGAACCTCCATAGGGGGGACAAGTCCCGCCGCACCCCCCCGCATGGAGGGGTGTACAAAATTCCTGGGGTATACATCCGGCTAAAACAAAGACCTCTAAATAATCATGCTCCACACCCAACATAACTATGACGATAAATTTTCTCCTAGAGCAAGGTATTCATCCATTAGAGAAATTCTTTCTCTTGCTGCACAGATGGGGTGGAAGATCCACTAGATGGATGTAAAAAAATAACCTGTCAATGGTTATTGGGAAGGAGGTGTACATTAAAAAACCATAACATTTCAAGACATTTGACCAAGAGTCTCATGTGTGCAAACTCAAGAGAGAATTTTTAGACTTAAACAAGCACCCCATGCTTGGTACACAAGGATCAAAAATTATCTCACTAGTTTGGGCTTCACCAAAAGTGAAGAGGATGCAAACATATTTCATGTCTTGGTAGAAGGTAAATTTCTTATTATTTTCTTATATGTTAGTGATTTTATTTTGACTGGAGATGAGCAGCTGGTTAGCTATTGCAAGGAGGACCTTGCAAGGGAATTTGAAATGAACGATATGGGTCTCATGCACTACTTCCTCAAGTTAGAAGTATGGCAAGGTGACACGAAAATATTTGTGCCTCATGGCAAGTATGAAAATGAGATACTGCAAAGATTATCCATGGATAGTTGTAAACCCATGGAGACAACTCTAGCAACTAAATGGAGGATGGAGGATGCCACTTCAAGTGACGAAGTGGATTCTATTATTTACCAATAACTAGTGGTTTCACTAATAAATCTTGTGAACACATGACCAAATATGTGCTATGGAATCAACCAGATGAGCCACACTATGGACAGACCATCCAAATTATTTTGGAAGGTAGATAAGCATGTTTTATGGTAACTCAAAGGCACTACCTAGCTTGGACTATGATACAGATGAACAGAAGAAGTGAAGCTATGTGGTTTCACAGATACAGATTGGGTAGGGAGTGCATCCGACTGAAGGAGTACATCAGGTGGAATTTTCTGCCATTAGGGGAATTTTGAGGTCTAAAATGGGCCTCCTAAGTAAATTATATGATAATAGTGGAAATAATAAAATAAGATTACAATACATCATCAAATTTTCAAGGGAAAAAATAAAAAACTATTTTTTAACTTGTATTTTCAACTTATCTCCCTATGGGTTTACTCAATTTTTGAGCGGAAATAATCATTGGATGCATTATTTGATTCCTCATCCAAGGAGTAAACATGCTTTATACTTTTGATCGACCTTGCTACACGAAAAAATAGAAATACAGGAAAAAACGTGATTGTAATCATGTTTTTCCATGTAGTTCTATTTTTTCATGTAGTAGGTTCCATCCAAAGTGTGCAACATGGGTATCCTTAGATGTGGAATTAAAATTTACATCCAATAGGTACTCCCACTCAAAATTTGAGTAAAACATTATGGAGCTAAGTTGAAAATATGAGTTGAAGAAAAGTAGTTTTATTATTTTATTATTTTTTATTATTTTTACTTTTTTACTCCAGAAATGGTGAATCATCCCCCATGGTTAACATCATAATATTGAATCCTATTGGTTATTATAAAGTTTACTTTGGTTGTACGTTTTTCTTAGCAGATCCATTTTGGACCTCAAAATTCCTGTAATTTTGGTTTCAAGTGGTTTACTGGTACAACATGAAGCGAAGGTATACGACACTCAGCTTTATAGAAGTAGAATATATACCTACAAGTCAAGCAGTGTATGATGTGATGTAGATGAGAAACATACTTGTAGGATTGTTTGGTCAAATGATGGATCCAACTATGATAATCATATTTCATCAAGCTCTCTAAGAATCCTATAGTTCACGATCGATCCAAACATATA